>JBBPBX010011216.1:6047-25880 GCA_038048925.1 Garcialebias charrua | reverse complement strand
AAACCAACATTAAAAACAGTTCAAACTTGAAAGACTCACTGCTGGGGGGGAGGAATTCATAGCTGCTCCTCCGCTTTTTAAGATATGCTTTATCTGGAACTGTGGAGACAAAACAAAAGCAAGTGATCCATGTGTTTTTAAACCTTTTCCACCTACTGATGTAACAAAGTCTGACATCTCTATGTTCATCTATGGACATACAGATGTTTTTCTGACATCTCTATGTCAATTTACTGACATAATGACAATGCATGTCCATCTTTTTTATGTTAATCCATGGACAACAATCTCCATCTCTCATCCTTATGTCCCTCTACCAACACATGAACGTTGGTGTTACAGGTGAAGGCAGCTCACTGAAGGCAGAAGGTGCCATTTGTCCCACTCAGGTACGCTGTATTTACCTCTCAGGACATTAATCATGTTTATGGTGTGACGTCCTGCTGCCTTTCGGCTCCGTTTGTTATCACCTGCTGTCAAAAACCATAATGTGACTCTACGACTGGAGTCAGCCTGATTCAAGATGGCTGCTACATCTAATCAATCCCAGCAGATGCTGCACTAAAATTCCCAACCACACAGTAAGAGATAACAGATCACTAGTGTGTAAAAAAAAATCATTTACAATGCGAATTTTTTTTTTTTAAGGTTTGATCAAATTACCACATCTACATCATTACTTTTCATGAGATGATTTTAAACTCTCAACATGTGGCGGGTGATATGCATTCCTCCCACAAATGCTGGGCCTTCAGTTCATAAAGCATTACTATAAAATAATGTAGCTGCATTTGTTGTAAAGTATTCAAAGCATTTGTAAGAATTATGAAGGAGGACAATATTAATACTGACCTCTTTATCTTAATTAATTTACTTATTCAGATTGAATAGTAAATTCACGGATTCTGTTCTTTTTCAGTTTACCCAATATTTCTGTGATCTTTATGATGGATAAATACACAAAGCCATTAAGTGACAAAGACGTTAACTTAGTTTGATATGTCAAAGAGACACTATCATTTATTTAAAATAAATCAACTAAATTAACACCATTACACTTGATTGACATGATTTCACTTTCTTTCAAATTAATACGTCAGCACACTTGAATCATACACAACAGACATAAATATTAGATGTTAAGCATATTTAGTCTGTGGGCTCTTTAACTTAAAAAATATAGTTTCCAGCTTAGGTTGAGAGGGAAAAGAAATAGGAGGAAAGATTTATGGAGGAAGAAAAGTTAAGAGTCAGGGAGTTATCTTGATGTGTTTTAACCAGAAACATGGCAGTTCTCCGGCCGATTAAAGCTACACGTTGGTACCCTTGGCAAAGCATTTGACGACTTGTTACCTCGTGAAGATGGTCAGTCTCCCTCGGTCCAGTTTGGTCAGTTCGTTTACCATTCTCAGCGTCTCCAGACGTGCGCCTTGACTCGAACCGAAAGTAACGGCAGCTCCTGGTGCTGTTTCAAGATAAGACGTTCCTTAAAGGAATGTCAATAAAAGAGAGCTTTTCAGCTGTTGAAGATGGCTTATAACTTGGCATGAATACACTAAGAAAACAACACCTTCATAATAGTACAATAAAATATGCACTTACAGACATTTCCAGTGTTGTCAAAGCTGTTGAGTACTTCATTAACTCGAAGAGGTCCCAGGTTCTCCCTGAGAAATCCAAACATATAGATAAATATACTATTTTCTGCAGGAGTACTGGTCAAAGCAAGCCATCAAACACAGAGCGTCTCTTTTATCTAATAGTCAAGTTGCAAAATCTTTCCATGTGCTATGTATAAAATATCATTAATGTAAAATGTAAACTATTAAATACTTTAACAATCTTCTATTTTTTTTTCCAATTTTTCTTTTAGATTTTATGTATAAAAGCAAAAACTTTTCAAACTTTTGAAACACATTTAAAGCATATGCCTTAACATTTTATGCAGCGGAGCTGCTACAGCATTAACATCAACTACAACATTTGGATAAGGCATGAAATTTTGATTTAAAAAAAAAGCAACAAGCTGAAAACATTTAGAGTTTTCAGTGATTTAGTGATGTGACAAATGTACACTATGTGTGAGGAACTTTTTGAAGCATATACCGGTACCTGAGGAAGGCACTGTACTCTGGAAAGTGGACACTTTTGTACTCCACCCACTGGTCATCTGAGGTATTACTGTGTTCGCCAAGCGTTTTCCTGATGAAAAGATCAAAAGTGGCGAATCTGCGAACAGACACCTCTTTAACCTCTGGACCATCTGTCTCCTTCTGGTGCAACACCTGTGAGAGAAATAAGAGTGGATGAATTTTAGTGTGATGGACAAATCTCATTCATTAACTCCTAATCTGTGAAGCATGCAGAATTGATGGGTCATGTTTTGTTTTAACCAAGTTCTTTTTTCAATCAAGCAGAAGAGTGTTTTTATTAATACTAATATACAACACAGATCATCAGCATTTTCAACTAGTTATACATTGGTTATAGATGCAGTCATAGTATGAGCCCAGTCAGTTTGCCTCTTTTTTACCCTTATCAGCATCTTTAACTCTCCATTGTAAAGCTGAATTACAACAAGCCATCTAAAATGTCTTCTTGAGTCTGTTGTTTTTTGCTTCTGAAATTCCTTCTATTCTTCTTGTTATTCTGCTGTGACTTTATACCTTAGTAGCAAAGTTGCTTGCTTTTCAAAAGGACAATGAACACTTTTAGAACATATACAGTATATGAATAATTTGGAAACCAACCAAACAACGTGATAAATAGTCGGTTTTAGTTCTAGTTTAGGTTTTAAAATGGTGCATGTTTCAGCCAGCAGTTATACCTGTCTCAGAAGAGTCCATCTGGCCCGGGCAACATGAGTAGCAACACAGGTTCCTCCCCGGGAGGTGCGGGTTTTAGCTGCACAGGAGTCTTCATTTTTGTTGGCTGTACAAGATGAAACTGGCTCGGTTTTCTCTGCTGAGCCGGTGGAGTCTCTCTCCATCTTATTATCGTCGAAAATCCTTGTCGGCTAAATCTGAGAGCAGATTTCACACTACGGATTTGTCACAGTTACTATTAATGACAAGGGTACTATGTAGAAAAAGCATGACTTCTTTTAAAACGTAACAAATTATAAAATATCACAGCCATGGCTTTTACCGATATCACCTGTTACATTTTACTTCCGTACACGCTTGCCAATCCAGCCATAAAAGCAGATTACTGAAGCTATCGTTCTCGATTTGTCTGTTCTAACTGTGAGCTCGGCTCTGTTGAGTTTGATTAGCTTAGCCTGGCTAGTCTGCTACGTCACCAAGCTGGCTTTGTTTAGGAAATTGAATGCCCGCGCCTAGAAATGTATTACCGTTTCAAGTTGATTTACGACGAAATAGTAAATATTAACGTCATAAATGCAATTTTTTTTAACCGTGTACATAACTTTTATCTACGTAAATATCACATACAGCTGCTGATAGTAACGGGTAGCTAAGTAGCACCACTAAACACAGCTGTGATGGTGAAACCTTCAAAATGTTTTCGTTGTCTCCGTGTTCATCTGCTGGTCTCCGTTCACTTTCTCGGGTAAAGTTCTGGAAGTTTCCAGTGTCCAAACGATTAATATCCTTGTCTGCCCAGCGTTGCTGCACGTCGGTAAGGAAGTTCAGTAAATATCAATGATGCTTCTTGGTGTTCAGTTTCTATTCGTTAAATTACTGTACAGTATTGTTGTTTATGTCATTCATTCATTATTCATTACGGTTTTTTTCTGGCTGAAAGTGACTCCCTGTGTCCAAATGCCTATTTACATTATTATAACTCCAACTGAACATACTACAGCAGCTTTACCATAAGCTTTTTGTGTTATGCTGTCTTTTACAAGATAACAAGGTGGTTATAAAGAAGATATGAAAACTCCATATTAGTTAATATACATATATAATTTGAGAAGTTGCCACTTTTATGTTCTTTGGCAATAAAATACAGTAGACAAGTATGAAGTTCTGCTTGGATCATTTTTGTGCAGAAAACATTTCTTTCTTTAAACATTCATTGTTTTTAGCTTTAATCCAGTTGCATCTTTCCACAATTATTATAAAGTTTGTTGTTTTGTTTTTCAGGAAACCTCTGATTCGGCAACTGGTCGTCTCAGCTCGGTCACTGGCAAGTACAAGAACTTACAGGAGTATTTCATCAGGAGATTGAAGGCAGCATATTCTAGGTTTTCCAATATACCTGATCATTCTGTGGTACGACCCATTTTCTGCTCCGGGTTTAAACTTTTTCTTATGGTTTTGAGCATAAACTCAGCATAGTTAGGTTAGATATTTACATTACAGTTTTTTAATTTTTTGATTGAGATATAAGTTCATAAATTCCCTATTTAATTCTTGTAAAACATCAAAATGAGTTTATTGTCTGTTATGTATTAAACAATGTGGTGTCAGAAGCACAGTATTTGAATCTTTGTGTGGGATTACAAGTGGTGTTGGCCTCCTGTACATCCATCTATCTGGATTTGGAACACTTCACTTTATTTCAAAATTGATTACAGTATATCTTTTCTCAGCTGTATGGGCGTAATCACATTTACTTCATCCGAGATGATGGCATCTACAGAACAAACAAACAAGATGGTAAGAATTAAACGTGTTTTTTAGTTTGGTGGATAATTTTATCAACTGATTAAACCAGAAATTCGGTAGCAGAAAACTTTTAAAGCTTACCCTTCTACAAAACAAGATTATGGAATTATGTTAAAAGTATACCTATATGTTTACGTGTTTCCATGTTAATGCTCTTCAACGTTTTTGGAAAACTACCAGTAATCCATTGCATTCGCCATATTAGCAGGTGAACTGAAGCCTGAGCATGTGGTGAACCTGGAACAAGCTTGTAGAGATGAAGAGAGGGCAAAACCTGAGAATGAAGGACGTTTTCAGTGGACAATCCAGAGAATACGTCTGTCTCCGCAAGAGAAGCATCTCGCCGCCACGCTAAAATGTAGTCACAAAGAAGAGCTACGGTAAATTAAACACAATTTAACCTTTCACGTGCTTTGTAGTAACAGTTTGAGTGAATATCTTGTTTTATGTTTATAATAAACAAGGTGTGTGATTGTGCGACTTGGAGAGAAAAAACTGTCCCTTTTGAATCTTCACATCCTACTCAAGCTAGAGAGAGTCCTCAGCTTTGGTAAACTGTTGTTTAATTTATTTTTAAATAATTTGGAAAAAGTTGTGCTACAGGTAACAGAGCACTGACTAAAATAGAAGGTTCTTGTTTGCATGAGTGAAGAGTGGGCCTCAGATGATGTCCTGTTTTACACAACACTGGAAGGTCTACGCTCCAACACGGTGTTTCGTCTGGACCTGACCTCCAGTGGAAGTAAAGTAACGTGTGTGTATGAGGAAGCTCAGCCTGAGTAAGTGCACAATGTGTGGCACGTATACTGTCTCTACTACTAAATAACATGTACGGTAAAATGTATTCAACTTCCCCACTTCTTCCACCAGTGTGTTTGTTGAGGTTGCCCAGTCAAGAGACCAACAAATCCTGACCATCAACTGCAACAGCAGAACCAGTTCAGAGGTGCTACTAATCGATAGCGCAACATCCCATTTAAAGCCTTTTCTGGTTCAGTCTCGCCAGCTGGACCTCCTGTACCACGTGGAGCACTGGAAAGGGCACCTTATTATACTGGCAAACACAGGACCAGAACAAGAATATCAGGTAGAGTTTCTGCATCACACAATCAAGATGCATAAATTAAATCAAAATCACGTCAACTTTGTTGCAATAAAATTGCTTGATATAGAAAATTGCTCCTGAGGTGAGAATTGTGTGTACAAGTTTTTCACTGAGGACGTATATCCAGGTAATGATTGGTTCTGCTAATTTATTTTTGCATCAGAGAGTTACTTATGAAATGATAGACTTTTATTTATATTTATATTTATTTACTTTGATGACCTGCAATTTTTTTGATAGACAATTGTGAATTTTATCAAATATAAAATGAATTCAAACATTGAACAATCTAATTTTACGATCTTGTTTAAACTTTTTTTCTGATCAAAAGGCTTTATTCTTTCATATTTTTCAGGTGGTGCGGACTCCCCTCTCTGAGCTGTCCATGGCGTCGTGGGTGTCTTTGTATACTCCTGATCCTGGTTGTGCAGTCAAAGACATGGATGTGGTTGGAGACCATTGTGTGCTGGTTGTAAGAACACAAGCGAGTGAACTCGCTCTGATTGTGGTTTCACTGACCCGTCCCAAACACCCAACAATTATAAAGGTCAGTATGACAGAGTCAAGGATTAATTAGAGAGAGGGAAAACTCAGTCTGGACTTGCTTATTTGTTGCCTTGTCATCATCAGTCATGTATTTGCCTTTTGCTTGCTCTTCATCTTCACTTTCTGATGTTTTATTCCCTTCTATTTTGGATCTTGGTTATAAAGTCTCATGTTTTTATTCTATATTTGTACCCAAGCTCCCCACCTGGGCTTTTGCCATTGAAACAAAGAAACCAGGCTTGGCAGACCATCAAGATGAGTTTAAATTCCTCCTATCATCTCCAGTCCAACCACCTGTGCCATACACTTTATATCCCAAGAAAGGGCTTCTTTTGTCAAGCACTGGTAATGTTTCCTCTCCAGAGAACCGAGCCAAGTACATCACGACACGTTTGGAAGCCTGCAGCCAAGTAAGAACATTTGACGAACCTTAGCAGCATCATAAACATATGCAGTTAAAAAAAAACATGTCTACTGATAATTTTTATTGGAATTTGACCAACAACACCCCTGAACAGAAGGGCGAGTGATGACTGCATGCAACAAATTTTAGGCTCGTTGTTGAGGTAACGTAATATAAAGTTGAAGACTCCATTCTCCAAAATGTTCTCCCTGCATCCAGGATGGTACCTTGGTGCCAGTGACACTGTTCCATGCAGTGCCTATGGAGCGTCTGAGCCACGTGCCTTTGCTCGTCCATGTGTATGGAGCCTATGGGAGAGATCTCTGCATGGACTTCTGCCCTGTAAGAAGAATGCTGTTGGAGGAGGGCTGGGCACTGGCTTACTGTCACATCAGGTACTTCTTTAAAAGTATTTTTGATTTACACTTTTTATTTTTATTTTTTTACAAATAGCAGCTAGTTACCAAACAACCTCACACATTTTAGTTTATACATGCCAAGAAACTGAATATTTTTTTCATTTTCCTCTGTTTTTATTTAAATCCTAATGTTTAGGATCATTTTGGCAAATTAACCCACTCAAATCTTAAAATCCTTACTGTTTGGTGCTGCAGGGTTGTGCACTGACATTCAACAGCAAGACAATGACAGGCACTTTTAATTTTCTATTTATCCATTGTCTTTTACCTGCTTTTCGGGTTGCGGGGGTCACTGGTGCCCATGTCCAGTAGTCACTGCACGAGAGGTGGGGCACACCTTGGACAGGCCTCCAGTCCATCACAGGGACAGAGACAAACGAGACAAACAACCATTCACTCTATCACTCACGCCTAGAGACAATTTAGAGTTACCAATCAGCCTAACATGCAAGTTTTTGGTTTGTGAGAAGAAACTGGAGTACCCGGGGAAAACTCACGCATGCACTAAGGGAATATGCAAACTCCACCTAGAAAGGCCCCTGGATGCAGGGGCGTAGGCAAGTGGGGTTCGGACGAACCGCCCACTTTGCCTATGGAGTCCCATCTAGGGATTTTATGAGGGGCGGTTTGTTTAAAGGAGAAGTTGACCAAGATAAAGCAACGTGCCTCAATAGCTCAGTGGAAACAGCGTTGGGTTGCCGTTCCAAACCTTATGGGTTCAATTCCCACATGGTACAATGTTTGGTTTTTTTATTCATTCCAGATTAAAAAAACACAAGAATACTATTTACAAAACAACAAGAAATAAAACAATACATGAAATGAAAGGAAGCAGAAGAAGAAAATAATCTTATTATATCTGCCCCTTCGCAAACAATTATTTTTTCAAACACTCTTTTATTGGATAAAAAAAGTAGAATGTGTTAACAGTAGGGATGCGCGATATAACCGGTACACGGTAGAAACGATATAAATTTAGCCTACGATAGAGATCTGTCTTCTACCGGCTAACCGCAGAAAATCAGAGTTGTCCGATTTAATCTTTTTTTTTTTTTTTTTTTTTTTTTTTCCATTTATAGATGGCCTCCCTTCACACCTTATAGCCATCCTCTCACTCCAATATGTATTTTTTTTTTTTTTAATAGAGAGAAAGAAAGAAAAGAGAAAGTGAGACAACAAAACAAAACAAAACAACAAAACAACAATTGTCCACAGAAAGAGCACAAGGCAAACACACCAAACCTCCGTCCACAATCCTGCAAAGCACATGACAGAACACAACAACGAAACATACAAGCATAAAGACTGATAATATTCATGACCTTGCAAATATTTCTATAAATACACATACCCATACCTACAAATATATATACAATATACATACATATATATTTATATTCATTTATATACCCATCTACATACATCTACTATACATCCCTGCATCCATTTGTGTGTGGTTGTGAGCATGCATAAGTGAATGAGGTTCCTCCAATAGAACATTTAGTAGCAACTGTGAAGCATCAGAGACCCGTCCCCCCAAAGCCCGAGACAGACGAAGGGGCGATCAAAGCCCAAGACCCCAGGAAGGACCCCGAGCCCAGAGTCCCCAGGACCACCCGAACAGGACGAGCCACTCGTCCACTCCCCAGATCCGACCAAGTGGAAGAACCGGACGAACCCCACCAGGGACCACACACAATGACCCCCCGGGGTCAACAGCGACAATACACAGGCCCCCGCCGGAGCCCGCTGCACCGACGTAGCCCCAGGGCCGGTCACCGAGGCTCGGGCACCGGGGACGCCCATCCCTCAGGTCCAGACCTGACAGGACCAGAGGACCCGAGCCCCACCAGGCAGCCACCAGGCCGAGCTGACAAACGCCCAAGCGCCCAGCCCCAGATAGTGAGGGCCCCAAGCACGCCCGTAGGCAGAGGAACACCCACCAGGGGGCCACGTGGCAGGAGCGCGACACTGGGTAGCCTCAGAAGTATCAGAGAGGGGGCAGTCCAAGTCCCAGCCTGACATTAAACCATTCATACACAGACACACTCATTCAGACCCACCCTCATCCTCACCCTCAGTCACAGAAAGACAAACAATAACGACACGCTCCATTCATAATCCCGATGCACACTCTATACCCCCTAGGTCCAAGACATGTACCTGCTACCTACATGGGGCAGCCCACATCCAAACCCAGGAGGTAGACCCATTCATTCTGGGGTGGAGAGCAGCAGACGTCCAAGATCTGGCACACCCCGCGCCCTGCCGACAGGACAGGACAGGACACCCGAGCCCAAGCAGCCCCAGAGGGAGCCCACTGCCAGCCCCGCCCACGGCGAACCCGCAGGCCCCGAACCCCCCCACTCCCCAGCACAACCCCTGACGGCCCACCCCCAGAATGTCCGCAAGGCAACCCGGGGGGCAAGAGAAAAATAAATAAATAATATATAAATAAATACATAATAAATAAAATTGAAATTAACAAATCAAGACCCCGACACACACACCCCCGTCCCCAAATGTACTGTTGGTGAGTGTTGTTGTAAAGTGTATTTAAAAAGGAAAGAGAAGGAGCAAAGGCTGGCATTATACCAGTTTCCCCTCCACTCCAACTCTAACCCAGGCCCTAATTGTCTAAATGCATAATGTTGAGTGAGCATAGGCATGGGGGCGAGATTGATGTCATCCCGCCACCCATAGCCATAGTGCTCACTCCTTCCCTATATGTGACTTTTATGAAGATGTTTATGAATGAATGTCTAAAGTGTATATAAAATTGAGTCCCAGGTGCTCTTAACAACAGAGATGTAAAACCATTGCAGCACACCCGAGACCCAAATTCCCTACATGTATTAATTTAAGATGAAGAGGGCGGAGGTGCGTGTTGAGGGATGGGGAGAAAAATAACTGCAGGAACAGTGCTCCCACAGCGAGTCAGCTCCCCCGCTGACCCTGCTTACCCCCCAGCTCGCCAAGGTCCACCCAAGGAGCGAGGTAAAGGAAACACCTCTCCGACCGCCAGGACATTGAGCCAAGACCAGAGAGGGACACGGCCCCGAGGGCCGCCAACAGCAGAACCAACAGCCCACACCCGCCAGGGCCGCCACGACCCCTGCGAACCGCAGTCAGCCCGCCGTCCAAGAGGACACAAAATCCCACATGGACGACACGGCCAAGAGCGCCCGCCCAACCGTCGACAGAGCCAGGAAGCACCAAGAACAGGCCCCAACCGGGGCCCGCACACCGGCCAAGTATAGTCCAAGACCATCATCCAGGACATCCACCTAATCCCCACCCCAGAAGAAATACTATACCCACCCTTCATATTAACAACTTTCAGAACACATAACACATTAGACACCCATGTCCGATTTAATCTTTACTTTTTTTTGTTTAAAACTGTGCATAAGTGGTGTTGAAGTGTACAATCAAAGTTGTCAGAGATAATCGATACTTTTTTTGTGTTGAAAACTGTGCGTAAGCGGTGTTAAAGTCTTTTCTTCGAGTGCTAAGTTGCGAAGCTATAAGCTAACTTCGTCCGGCTTGCCGTAGAGTTGCCATCGGACGCATGCGCAGAACGCTGTGTTCCGTCGAAAGTTTTTTTTTTTTTGTCGAAAGTTAAAGTAAGCGTTGGTCAGCTTTAAATCAGAGTTGTCAGATTTAATCTTTACTTTTTTTTTGTTTAAAACTGTGCATAAGTGGTGTTAAAGTCTTTTCTTCGAGCGCTAAGTTGCGAAGCTATAAGCTAACTTCGTCCGGCTTGCCGTAGTTTTGCCATCGGACGCATGCGCAAAACGCTGCGTTCTGTTGAAAGTTTTTTTTTGTGTGTAAAGTTAAAGTAAGCGTTGGTCAGCTTTAGAGAAACCTGCCCTCTGATCTGTGAACAGAACGCTGTGTTGTGTGATTTTACTGCGAGACCCTCTGGTCAAAGCCACAGAGGAAACTGGTTGTCTTGTCAGCTCTCCTTAAAGCTGAAGGAGACGCCCTCTAGAGGGTTGGAGGGTGAAGTGTTTTCAGTGTAAAATTCTGCTCTGTTGTTCGTTTGACAATATTGGAAACTGTTAAGAGTTAACAACATATTCTTTAGTTTAAAACTTATGGCTAAAACTACACAAGATATATTTTGCACTGTTTTGCACTACAAGAAAGAAGCCTAATGCTTGAGTTGTTAATTATTTAAAAACTCTCTGGACCTAGTAGTGAAATTTTCTTAATAGAGATTATTTTGTGGTATAGCAGTTTTCAAAATAAATTAAGGTAAAAGGACACCCTTTTTTTATTTCTATTGCAAGTTTTATACCAAAAACATATCGCGATATATATCGTTATCGCCACCATTCACAATACATATCGTGATATGAATTTTAGGCCATATCGCACATTCCTAGTTAACAGGCATATTAACTCCTTTTTTTATCCAATAAAAGACAAATGTAAAATTAGTTGTTTGAATTGAGTGTTTGGAAAAAAAAAATAGTTTGAGAAGGGGCTACAGAAGCGTATTGCAGTCAACCATGAAAAAAAAAAATTGGAGCTTATGTAGTAATCACGTGATACGTATGTAGTAAAAACGTGATACTATGTAGTAATAACGTGATACTATGTAGTAAAAACGTGATACTATGTAGTAAAAACGTGATACTATGTAGAAATAACGTGATACGTATGTAGTAAAAACGTGATACTATGTAGTAAAAACGTGATACTATGTAGTAAAAACGTGATACGTATTTAGTAATAGCGTAGCCAGTATTTTAGGAGGGGCGGTTCCTTTAAATATATAGTAGACCTGCAAAATGCCACATGCCTTGGTGGCACAATGGAAAGCGCGTCTGCTCTCCCCCCCCCAACGACCCGGGTTCAAACCTGACCTGGGTTGACTTATTTTACTTTTTTTTTTATTGGATAAATAAAATAAAAAAGGAGTTTGTGTTAACCACAGGCATATTAAGTCTATGGTGTTAACCGGTTCGACATTAGCGGCGTCTCCATACCTTCTCAGAAATTGTGTTGTGCGGGAGTTGTGGTCCCGCCTACAACTCCCGCACAACACAAGTTCTGTGTTAAGAAAGGTGGAAAGAGAAGGTATGGAGATGCCACTAATGTCGAACTGGTTAACACCATAGACTTAATATGCCTGTGGTTAACACAAACTCCTTTTTTATTTCATTTATCCAATCCACCTTATTCCTAGCCCCCATGATGCCTTGCGCGAATTATGGGAACGACTTCCGCCGGAAGTGAGAGCAGCAGTTAAAGCGCAGTCTACTGGCTGTGTATTTTTCACGTTTGTTTTTTTGTTTTGTTTATTTCTAATTAATTGCAATGGTTACTTCGTGTTGGGTTAGTGGGTGTTCCTGTCGGGTAGGCGTTTGTGCAAAGCGCAGTTTTCACTTAATCCCAAAAATAAGTAAACGTGAAGGATTTATCTCCATCGGAGGAGCTGACTGCTGCCACTCCTCTGTCTGAGTCTGCTCGGATCTGCTCTCGAAGACGTCGTGTTCAGATCACGTTTTCTCCGGTAAACAAAATATTCTACATAAATCATTTTGTGAAACAATTTCAGAACAATGTGAGAGTATAATTTTCTCTGTGTTGGAGCTGTTGTTTTTTTTTTCTTCATGATTTAGCACCGTCTACTAGCTGTGGTTAGCTTAGCATGTAGCGTTAGCATCTGTTATTTACTAAACAAATCTGTGGATAAATAATATAAACACATGTGTGTGTAATACATTTGTAGTACATACATATACTGTGTGTATGTGTATACTGTATGCACACTGTATATACAGTATATACATACATACTGCACATACATACTGTATTGTTTGTACCGTATTGTTTTGATTGTAGGTCCCTGTTACTCTCATGTGAATAAAGCAGTGGGATGCTGTCTGTACAGAAAATATTCCATAACACAAGATCATCTTTTGGTTATTACGGTACTACATTTGTTCCATTGAAATATTTATATTTTTAGGAAGGCATGCACATAAGTCAAAAACAGACTGGTCTCCCACGCTGAAGTTGACAGACACACTAACTCTGAGGCGCAGGAGCAGAAGAACAGCAGGTAATGACAAGCACCTGGCACAATAATTCAAAAATATTAAAGTAAATCTAAGATAAAATTACTGAAATCAATATAAAATTGAACATACAGTATATCTTTGTGAATGAGTAAAAATTTTAGGAGCAACTGTATTTATTTTTTCTACTTTGAGTAGCAAACTTGGTCTTATTTTAGACTTTGAGATGCAAACATGACAGTTTATTATTCTTTTTTTTCTTTAAAGACCGTGTAAAGTGAAATTAAATTTGTGTTTTTATTTTGTCACACGGCATAAATATGTGTTATTAATCACCCATATAAATCTGACTGATTAAAAACATTGATTTCCTTATAAAATTAAGTCTCAAAAATCATGAAAAAACATGATTTTGACTTGCTCTAGAACGCTGGGGGCGTGTCGCACGTGGGCGTGATTTCAGCGCAGTACTGCGCCATGTCCAGCCCCCTTCAGAGCTGAGCTGTGTGGGGAGGCATACGGGGGAAGCAGAGATCACCTGCTCTGTTTTTATCTGAGTTCTGGCTTCCAGCAGCTCCTTTTTCCAAGAGTTACGCTGTTTTTAGTGCACTAACAACTCTGGTTATGTTTTTAAAGTTGAGGACACATAACTCCGCTGTTATAATCAGCGCTATTTTAGAAGATGAGCGGACTCGCGGTCCGAACCGGTCACATCGCATGCGGGGTCTGATCGCCACACACACACACACACACACACACGCGGACTCGCGGTCCGAACCGGTCACATCGCATGCGGGGTCTGATCGCCACACACACACACACACACACACGCGGCGCGCGCGCGACCCGGTCACATCGCATGCGGGGTCTGATCGCCACACACACACACACGCGCGCGCGCGACCCGGTCACATCGCATGCGGGGTCTGATCGCCACACACACACGCGCGCGCGCGACCCGGTCACATGCATGCGGGGTCTGATCGCCACACACACGCGCGCGCGGGGGGGGGGGGCGGAGGTGCGCGGAGGTGCAGGTGGCATGTGGTCGCTCCAGCAGCACGCCAGTACTGGAGGGAGACGGTCGGTAGCGAGTGAACGGCTCCACCGAAGAACGCATTTATAACGGCTGGAGCTGCAGGGGGTGGGGCTTGTGACCGCGTGACGAAACGCGGTCACATTTAAACCACGCCTAAAAAATCCTGAAAGAGAAATGTGTTTATACACAGTTTGATCTATAACTCCAAAATTAATTGAGCTACAATTTTGAGACTTTTTACTCATTTACAAGATTACAATTACGACATTTATAATGTTTATTGAAGAAAATGTTGAAATTCACTTTACACGGTCTTTAAGGTACAGACGAGCGAAGGGCCAAGTTCCATCGTCTTGGATTCCGAAGGGGTTGGCTGCTTGCTCCAGTCGTCCAGTGGTCGTCCAGTGGTCCCACATGATGAGGAATCTGTTCCAGTTTGTTTAAAATCAGAAACTGCCCATCATTCCTTGTTGAAGAGTGTTTTTGAACTGGTATTTATTCTGGTATTTATTCTGCAGCCAATCATTTTCATTAAAAGACATCAAATTACCCACAGTTCTCATATTGTATTCAGTTTCAAATGTTTTTAGTTTATAATTATAGCTTTTATTCTGAACTTTATCAGTCTCCTCCTGGAGGAGGAACCATACAGCAACATGCATGTTTTTAAGTTTTGTACTTGTCAATAAAAAACTAAACTGGTAAGTTGCCAAAAAAACAATCACTACATCTATGTTTTTTTATTTTCAGTAGAACTTCTCATTAGACATTAAACAACGTATCTTATTGAAATTAAGAAGGTGAAACTTAGTGCAACTGTTTTATTCAAACTAAAGGAAAGCACACGTTCATTTAGCAATGCATGTTTCACAGCAACACCAATTAGCAATACCTGTTTCACAGCAACACCAAATGTACTTCAAACGCAGATTTATTTATAGAAATTATATTTTCACTCATTTGTTGCTGTGGTTCATAACTGCACACAAACTTCTGGACCAACTGGAGTGTCATCCATCCCTGGAACTCACCTTATGCAGAAATATAACAGAAAGGAGGAAAGTAAAAGTACAGTATACAAACATTAGGGTTCATTTATGAACACACACAAACACACACACACACCTAGATTATATATATATATATAACTAAACACACACACACACCTAGATTATATATATATAAATAAACGCACACACACACACACCTATATTATATATATATAAATAAATGCACACACACACACCTATATTATATATATATAAATAAACACACACAAACACACCTAGATTATATATAAAAGAAACGCACGCACACACACACCTATATTATATATAATAAACACACACATCTATATTATATATATATATAAAAATAAACACACACACACACCTATATTATATATATATATATATATATATATATATATATATATATATAAATAAACGCACACACAGCATACATATATAGGTGCGTGTGTTTATTTGCCAGTTATGAACGAAAATATTAGTATCATTTAATCACTGACTACATAAAATCATAACACTAAAAGCTGTCTCTTAAATCATACCTGGTGTTCTCGATCCTCTGGAGGATACAGAGTCTTTTTTCAGGTGGTTTCTCGTAGCCCAGCCACAAAGAAGGATGCGGGTTTTTGTTTTTGGAGCATGTTCAACACACACTAGTTGCAGCCACAAATTCAGCTTCGTCTGATTATTCGTACAGCCACGAACAGCGCAACAGGTACCCGAGCTCCACAAGGACATCTTCGTGACAATATTAGCTCGAAATAACAGAAAACAGAACTTCAACGACGCATGCAGATTAACAAGTAAACAATGAGGAGCCAATGCAGAAATTCTACTTCCGGGGTCAAACGGAAGTAAGTCCCACAATCGCTTCTACAGTGACACCCCCAAGAATAAAGGATTTAAAAAAAAAAGTAAAATAAGTTAACCCAGGTCAGGTTCGAACCCGGGTCGTTGGGGTGGAGAGCAGACGTGCTTTCCATTGTGCCACCAAGGCATGTGGCTTTTTGTAGGTCTACTATATATTTAAAGGAACCGCCCCTCCTAAAATACTGGCTACGCGCATGCTACATCTATACTTATCACGCTAGTATCACGTTTTTACTACATACTTATCACGTTATTACTACATAGTATCACGTTTTTACTACATAGTATCACGTTATTACTACATACATATCACGTTTTTACTACATAGTATCACGTTTTTACTACATAATATCACGTTATTACTACATACGTATCATGTGATTACTACATAAGCTCCAAAAAAAAAAAGTCATGTTGACTGCAATATGCTTCCGTAAGGGCCGATATAATAAGATTATTTTCTTCTTCTGCTTCCTTTCATTTAATGTATTGTTTTATTTCTTGTTGTTTTGTAAATAGTTTTCTTGTGTTTTTTTAATCTGGAATGAATTTTAAAAAAAACGTACCATGTGGGAATTGAACCCATAAGGTTTGGAATGGCAGCGCCATTGAGGCATGTTTATCTGACAAGGTCCACATTTATTTGAAACGAACCGCCCCTCATAAAATTCTGGCTATACGCCCATGCCTGGATGGGATATGAGCCGGGGCGACCTGCTCTACCATCTGTCCATATGTTTTTAAGGCTGTTTAGAGGTGTGGATGGTTTGTATTGGAACATTGTACCAGTTATCTGATTGTTGTGAAACAATCAATAGCACTTTTGTGCATCTTTTTCACAACCAAACTAAGTAAGTAAATAAGTAAGTAAAACTTTATTTATATAGCACCTTTCACAGATATAAAATCACTAAAAGTGCTTTACAAAAAGAAATACACATAATAAAATCATAAACTCTTAAAACATGCTGTACAAAAAGGTTACACATGATAAACTCTAAAATCTATAAGCACAATTAACCATAAGCCTGTTTGAAAAGATAAGTCTTAAGACTTTTTTAAATGCATCAGTTGACTCGGAGCCACGCATTGATAGAGGGAGAGTGTTCCAGAGCCTCGGTGCCACCACCTAAAATGCTCTATCACCATGGGTTTTAAAATGGGTTCTAGGAACTGTCAGCAGTAACTGATTAGAAGACCTCAGATATCAAACAGATTTCAGCTGTTTATGACAATTTACCATGAGATGAGTAAAATGGGTAAAATACCACATGTACACTTGAAGTGCCTGGCCAGTCAAAAATGTGCAGAATTGCAAGCCTTCCTAAACAGTAGCATGTACCGGTACTCTTAAAAGCTGTGTTTTGTTTAGTGAACTTACTGCAGGAAAATGTACGTACTAAGGTCATCATGACTAATAATACAATTAAAAGTTCTCACTTCATGTGTTGATGTGATGTTTTTACACTCTATAGAGGTGGAGGAGAGCGTGGCCTTTCCTGGCAAAGACAGGCTCGAGTGGAAGGGAAGGAGAGGGAAGTGGAGGACCTCCAAGCCTGTCTCCAGCACCTTTTCTCTTTAGGAATCTCTTTTCCTTCACTCACTGCCCTCACAGCCTGCAGTGCTGGAGCTGTGCCAGTGGGAGCACTATGCAACAAAAACCCGAACCTGATGCGGGCTGTAACACTGCAAGTATGTTAAATGTAAAGGAGTTTCTTTGTTTTTTGTGTGGTAGCTTATATCTTTTTAAACTGTGTGGATGGAATATTGTAGCCTGTGTTCCTCAGAAGCAGATAATTGTTGTTGTTTTTTTTTTTTTTTACATATGGAAAGGTATACCGTACTATCCATCCATCCATCCATCCATCTTCTTCCGCTTATCCGGGGTCGGGTCGCGGGGGTAGCAGCCTAAGTAGGGAGGCCCAGACTTCCCTCTCCCCAGCCACTTGGAGCAGCTCCTCCGGGGGAATCCCAAGGCGTTCCCAGGCCAGCCGAGAAACATAGTCCCTCCAGCGCGTCCTGGGTCTTCCTCTGGGTCTCCTCCCGGTGGGACGTGCCCGGAACACCTCACCAGGGAGGCGTCCAGGAGGCATCCTAACCAGATGCCCGAGCCACCTCAACTGGCTCCTCTCGATGTGGAGAAGCAGCGGCTCTACTCCGAGTCCCTCCCGGATGACTGAGCTTCTCACCCTATCTCTAAGGGAGAGTCCAGCCACCCTGCGGAGAAAACTCATTTCAGCCGCTTGTATCCGAGATCTTGTTCTTTCGTACTTGTTCGTACTAAAAATTAAACATCTTAAATCAGTTGCATTACAGGTTTTTATTGTGAAAGAAAGCATCCATGCCTATTTAAAGCATTTTATTTCTGTGTGCAGGCTCCTTTTCTGGATGTGTTGGGAACTATGGAGAATCCCAGTCTTCCTCTGACCTTGGAGGACAGAGATGAATGGGGGGACCCTGTGGGGAACTTGAAACACAAACTTATCATTTCTTCCTACTGTCCCCTTCACAACATTAAATCTCAGGTATTCAGAGGAAGATGGAAAATGTGGAGTGCCATTATTTATGTGAATGACAATGTAAACGTGAAGAGCGTTTAGCTTAACTTTTAAAGTAGAATCGAGATAATGTGTTTTTGATTTTGTGCTTGTGGGAGACAGCACTATCCATCGATGTTGCTGACTGCCTACAGTGATGACCCCAGAGTTCCCCTGGAAGGTGTCCTCAAATACACTGAGCGTCTTAAGGAAGCCATTCATGCACACTTCAGCATGAAACCTGAAACAGGTACTCACACACACACAACACGTTTATCATTTTCATTCATAAGCCAGAATACTAAAGACTTTCATTTGTTTTATGCTGTTGTTTGGATGTTACTTTGATACATAGAACATTTTAGACCAAATGCACACCATTGTGGCTTTCCAGTTGGACAATATGCCCACTGTGGTAAAAAAAAAACAGTTTGAGAAACCTGCAACCCACAAAGCCCAGTGGATCTGTTGCAAATCTTCTGTAGACAGAAACCAAAGAAAATCAACAGGGTCCAGTTCCCATACCCTGATACTTCAGAACTGTTTATACAACCCAATTTGAACTCTAAGTTCCAAAATAACAAAGAACCTATTCGTAGGTACTGTAGCAGTCATGTTGTAATATTAAAAAAAAAATAAAAAAATCAAACATATTTATTCATGTTTAAATGACAGATAAATTTCCCAACAGGTTTAAATCTCTACAGAGTACAGTACTACTTACAAAAAAATTTCATTGCAGGTGCACAAATCCAGTTTTAAGAAACATGACTTAATAAACATTTGCATGAACTAGTGTGTAGTCATAGGCTAAATCTGCAAGTGAGTTTGTGAATACTGTACATGCAAGGAGCTGCATACAATAATATACAATAATAGGAAATATTTAATCACATATTTTGTGGATTTTCTTTTACTTCACTACAATAAATCATAAATTTGTGAAACTTTTACAAGTTTTTAATTTGCTTTTTACTCAAAATGAAAAAGTAGGTTCAACATGCCCTTGACATTTTTTTGCCATGTACTGTATTTTTATGAATGGTTGAAATAAGATTTTTTTTATGTATCTGTAGAGGGAGATACAGATATACAATCAGAAAGATGCTTGTTTGTGAATCAACTCTGAGAAATGTGTTGGCTACTGCTTTATTTCACTGCATTGTATTTGTGTAATCATGTTTTAGGTGAAATGTTGAATTCCACAACTACCAATTGCACTG
>JBBPBX010011215.1:0-56377 GCA_038048925.1 Garcialebias charrua | reverse complement strand
TAAAATGTTAAGGAGGGACGATCAGGCATGACTTACTTTAATGTTTTTATTCTTATATTATGGACATATTGATCTTATCCTCTTAAACCAGGGTTATTGATAAGTCTCAGTATTTTTTAATAGCACTATTAGTTTTGTCACATAACTTTGTCAAAAACTATGGTTCATTGTTCCCACAACATTACCCAGGAGTTGTACTGAGAGAAAGGATGCAGCATTTACCAGTGGTGAGAAAATAACATTTGAAAAATCAAATGCATTATTTTAAAGATTGAGGTGATTTGATGCTGTCAAGCTGCTGTGGGACCCTGAGCATTCACAGAAGGAAACAGTGAAGTTTTCACTTTGTACTTTAGACTACAATCTATCATACTTGGCCTATTGCTTTTAGGTTGGATCATTTGACCGATGAAAAACTAACAGACCAACTCTAAAAAGGGGCAAGCATTTTTGGCTGTTTTTGAGATTAAAATTCTCAGCCCGGCCACAAAGCTCTGATCTGATGTGTGGAGAAGTGTCTGCTTCCTGAACAGGACTGATTACTGTCCTGAAATAGGTGATTTCAGACCATTTTCATCAGTAATCCTCCCTGTTACTGATGACTGATATACGAAGGCTCTTGATACAAGCTGATGGTTGCAGCCTGACTGCAGTTTATTCCCAGATTTGGTTCATTTTTATTTGTATTTTTTTCTACACTTGTCAACGACAAAAGGGCTGAACCAATTCAGTTCAGTTTATTTATACTGTGCCAAATCACAGCAAAAGTCTTCTCAGGGCACTATACAAAAAAATCACATTAGAAAAGTCAGTTAGTAAAAGTTCTCTATCTAAGGAAGGAAGCCAGCAGATTTCATTGAATCTTCCTTTATTGCAGTCTTCCATCCTGAGCAAACACAAAGGCAGCCATGGAAAGTAAAAACTCCCTTTTAATGGGAAAAAATAAGAAATGCTATTCTGAATTCATGAAAGCCAGTAGAAGAAAAAGGGACAGAGCAGCAGAAGAGAAATACTGTATGTAGCGGGCATCTAAAAAAAGTATCAAATCAGTTCAAAGTTCAACTTTTTTTTTTTTGGTCAATCATTTCAGAAAGAGAAACTCTTTATTGTACCTTTGATGATCATGGCTGACAAATAATCAAAATTAGAATATTCCACAGCCAGCTTTTGGCACCTTTGTCAGTGTGAGCAGGAGCCAAGTCCTGCTGGAAAATGAAATCAGTATCTGCATAAAGCTTTCATGAAGTCTCTAAAATGTCCTGGTAGATGCTAGATAGATAGATGTATACAGGTAGTCCTCGACTTACGACGGTCTTGAGTTACGACGTTTCATGGTTACGACATGCATCTCCATTAAAAAAAATAAAATAAATTTGAACATTTTATTTTGAAAAGCCGAATTACGCCGTTTTGGGCAGTTTCCGGCAGTTTCCGATTAGCTGCGGAGGCTACAGCTGCCCTGTACTCTCTAAAAAAGCTAAGTCTGGTCCTCTGGACATTCAAAAAACAAAACAAAACTTGTTGGAGCAAGCTGGACAGGCAGCAGCTGTGGAAAAGTAGCTGTTTTATGGACGACGATTTTACGACGTAAACAAATGCAGAATCCGGAGGAGGGACAGAGGAACGGATGAAATGGCTTCACCAGCATTCCAGAGTAGGAAATTAACTATTTTTCCTTCATTATGGCTCTGAAATGTATGTGTTTTTTGATAATTATGTAGGGTACTGTGTTAGGATATGCTAAGTGCTTGGGAAAATAAAATACTGTACGTGTAAGGTACAGTTTGGACGTATGTTCCGACTTACGTTGAAATTCGGGTTACGACGCAGCGTAGGAACGGATCTCCGTCGTAAGTTGAGGACTACCTGTACTTTATTGTCCCCAAAGGGAAATTTGTCTTGGACATCGTATGCTAAACAAAGCTTCTTCCACAGTTATTTTTTTTTTCCTTTCATTTATTTACCCTTTACTGTATTTATCCAGGTAGTTTCATTGAGCCACGAGAACTCATTTTCAAGAGAGACCTGTTTAGGGAGCAGATGGTGTGGGTTAAGGGCCTTGCTCAGGGGCCCAGAGTGGGGCGAATGAGGGTGGAGGTGTGGGTGTTTCACCTTTTTCCACCCACACTTTTTGATGTTGTTGGTACCGGGGCTTGAACCGGCGATCTTCCGATCACAAGCCCACCGTCTTTAACCACTGCGCCACCACTCCCCCTGTAAATACATTACAAACCATTATATAGTGTAACTTTATGTAATTTTTGAAATGCTGCGTTGACTGTGGACTTCAGAAAATACAGTGGACCAACACCAGCATATGATATGGACCCAAACCATCACTGACTGTGGAAACTTCACACTGGACTTTAAGCAACACAGATTCTGGGCCTCTCCGCTCTTCCTCCAGACTCTGGGACCTTGATTTCCAAATGACATGAAACTTTACTTTAATCTGAAAAGAGGATGATGAACCACTCAGCAACAGTCCAGTTCTTCTCCTCCTCAGCAAGTAAGACGCTTCTGATGTATCTGGTTCAGGAGTGGCTTGAGGAATGAAACATTTATAGCTCATGTCGAGGAGTTAATCAGCTGATTAGGATGAGTTAAAATATTGAACCTCTTTACAATATTCTAACTTTCTGAGACACTGTGTTTTGGTTTTTCGTTATTTGTATGTCATAATCTTTAACATTACAAGAAATAGTGGTATGTCTCTGTGTAATGAATCTATATAATATGAGTTTCATTTTATGAAATGATTGACAAAAAAAAAAGAACTTTTTCACAATTTTCTATTTTTTAAGATGCACCTGTATTCTCACAGATATAACATCTTGTCAGAACTTACACCCACACATTTACTTTTTGTTTGTGTCTTCTGTTGTTGGTGTTCAAAAATCTCTCCTTAACCTTGAGACTGTTGTCCACATGAAGGAATGTTTCCTCCAGACTGCATCAGATATGACTGGCACACCTATGTAATGATGCAATGATGTAACCAGTCTTTCAGTTATGTAAGCACGCCCTGCAAGAGATGCAATTATTTTGTGCTTGTGTCAGAGTGCTGCCAGGTGAACTTTTCATCTCTTTGCAAATGAAAACTGAAGCAGCTTGAAGATTTTTCAGCTATGAATTTAATTGTTGCAATAACTACTGTATAGGTTGAATGTTTTAAAGTCTCAATTTGGAAGACTTTTAAAGCTTCTGTCAAATTTTAGTAAACCGAGTACAGAGCCTGGCTATGGAAAACAATAGATGAACATAAATATTCTTATCAGAGGACTTAATGCTTACACAGAAATAAGACTTCACAAATCTGTGTGTACAGTTTACCCAACCATGTGCACAACACCAATGTTTGGCAAATTTGTGATTTCTTAAACCAAGCAAACCAGTCTTTTTTTTTGTTTTTTTTTTGTTTTTTACAAGATACTTGCAGGCAGTGATGTCAGTAACGCGTTACAAAGTAACGCGTTACTCTGGTCGGACCACTTTTTTCAGTAACTAGTAATCTAACGCGTTGCTTTTCAAACTGCAGTAATCAGATTAAAGTTACTTTCTCCAAATTATTGTGCGTTACTTAGTTATTTGTCATTTTCTGTAGTACTGTAATTTAATTTTATTTCGCCAATGCGTCTCGGGGGGAGCGATAAAAAAAAGACAGGAGTGACGTCAGTCTATGCGACCGCCCGGTGTCTTGTAGCACACGTTAGCATTAAGCTAGGTTTAGCATCTCGCTGCGGTCTCCTGTTTGTTTGGGAACGTTGTGACTTGTTAAAAACACGAGCGCACATCCAAAACGGTGTGTGGACTTTGTTTCACGGAGACTGGATCTGCAGCAGACAACACGTCTAACTTGAACGGACTTAACGACGTGATCCGAACGTGAACGAGGAGCAGCTTGTAAACACTGCTAACAGAGCAGCAGCAGCATTAAAACAGCCTTCAGGTAGGTCAGATCAGTCAATAACACAAACTGTAGGACATTTTAAAGCTCTGGATCTACGTCTGAAATGTTGTTGTTGCTGTGCAGGCTTTAAATTAACTGAGCGTCTCTAAAACGTCTTCCATCACGTCCATCATGTCAACACCAGCCAAAAAGTTAATCACTTTATGAAAAAACTGATGTCAACAAGTCCTGGAGCTGAATAAATCCCTGCCCTGATGATGACCGAGAGATCCAACCACAAGAAGAGGTATTGTTCTTTTATTAATAATTAACCTTTTTAATTTAAAATGATAATCTTATTAACTATTTTTATTTTTTTACCTGTTTGTGTTATTTCCAGTCTGAGACAGAGGAAGCAGCTGTCTTTTTCCTCTTGAGGGACATCCACCTGCAGCTAAGAAGCGTGTGATGATGACCCTGATGCATGCTCAATAATCCATCCATCCATCCATCCATCCATTTTCTTCCGCTTATCCGGGGTCGGGTCGCGGGGGTAGCAGCCTAAGTAGGGAGGCCCAGACTTCCCTCTCCCCAGCCACTTGGAGCAGCTCCTCTGGGGGAATCCCAAGGCGTTCCCAGGCCAGCCGAGAAACATAGTCCCTCCAGCGTATCCTGGGTCTTCCTCTGGGTCTCCTCCCGGTGGGACATGCCCGGAACACCTCACCAGGGAGGCGTCCAGGAGGCATCCTAACCAGATGCCCGAGCCACCTCAACTGGCTCCTCTCGATGTGGAGAAGCAGCGGCTCTACTCCGAGTCCCTCCCGGATGACTGAGCTTCTCACCCTATCTCTAAGGGAGAGTCCAGCCACCCTGCGGAGAAAACTCATTTCAGCCGCTTGTATCCGAGATCTTGTTCTTTCGGTCATAACCCAAAGCTCATGACCATAGATGAGGGTGGGAACGTAGATCGATCGGTAAATTGAGAGCTTTGCCTTTTGACTCAGCTCTCTCTTCACCACGACAGACCGGTACAGCGCCCGCTTCACTGCGGACGCTGCACCTATCCGCCTATCGATCTCACGCTCCAGTTTTCCCTCATTCGTGAACAAGATCCCGAGATACTTAAACTCCTCCACTTGGGGCAGGACCTCCTCCCCGACCCGGAGAGGGCACGCTACCCTTTTCCGGCTCAAGACCATGGCCTCGGATTTGGAGGAACTGATCCTCATCCCGGCCGCATCGCATTCAGCTGCAAACCGCTCCAGTGAAAGCTGTAGATCACGAGCTGATGAAGCCAATAGGACCACATCATCTGCAAAAAACAGAGAAGCGATTCTAAGGCCACCAAAACGGATCCTCTCAACACCTTGGCTGCGCCTAGAAATTCTGTCCATAAAAGTTATAAACAGAATCGGTGACAAAGGGCAACCTTGGCGGAGTCCAACTCTCACCGGAAACGAGCCTGACTTACTGCCGGCAATGCGGACCAAGCTCTGACACCGGTCGTACAGGGACCTAACAGCCCATATCAATGGGCCTGGTACCCCATACTCCCGGAGTACCCGCCACAGAACCCCCCGAGGGACGCGGTCGAATGCCTTTTCCAAGTCTACAAAGCACATGTAAACTGGTTGGGCAAACTCCCACGCACCCTCCAGGACCCTGCTGAGGGTGTAGAGCTGGTCCAGTGTTCCACGACCAGGACGAAAACCACACTGCTCCTCCTGAATCCGAGGTTCGACTATCCGACGGACCCTCCTCTCCAGAACCCCCGAATAGACCCCACCAGGGAGGCCCAAGAGTGTGATCCCTCTATAGTTGGAACACACCCTACGGTCCCCCTTTTTGAATAGGGGAACCACCACCCCAGTCTGCCAATCCAAGGGAACTGCCCCCGATGTCCACGCGATATTGCAGAGTCGCGTAAGCCAACACAACCCCACAACATCCAGAGCCCTAAGGAACTCAGGACGAATCTCATCCACCCCCGGAGCCTTGCCACCGCGGAGCTTTTTAACCACCTCGGCGACCTCCGCACCAGAGATTGGAGAGCCCGATCCAAAGTCCCCAGGCTCCGCTTCCTCAGTGGAAGACGTGCCAGTAGGATTGAGGAGGTCTTCGAAGTATTCCGCCCACCGACTCACAACATCCCGAGTTGAGGTCAACAGCACGCCATCCCCACCATAAATGGTGTTGGTCGCGTACCGCTTTCCCCCCCTGAGACGCCGGATGGTGGACCAGAATCGCCTCGAAGCCGTACGGAAGTCATTCTCCATGGCCTCTCCGAACTCCTCCCACGCCCGAGTTTTTGCCTCAGCAACCACCCGAGCCGCATGCCGCTTGGACTGCCGGTACCTATCTGCTGCTTCCGGGGTCCCACAGGCCAAAAAGGCCCAATAGGACTCCTTCTTCAGCTTGACAGCATCCCTCACCGCCGGTGTCCACCACCGGGTTCGAGGGTTGCCACCACGACAGGCACCAACAACCTTGCGGCCACAACTCCGATAAGCTGCCTCGACAATAGAGGCGCGAAACATGGCCCACTCGGGCTCAATGTCCCCCGCCTCCCTCGGAACGTGTTCAAAGCTCTCCCGGAGGTGGGAGTTAAAGCTCCGTCTTACGGGAGACTCTGCCAGACGTTCCCAGCAGACCCTCACAATACGTTTGGGTCTGCCAGGTCTGACCGGCATCCTCCCCCACCATCGGAGCCAACTCACCACCAGGTAGTGGTCAGTTGACAGCTCCGCCCCTCTCTTCACCCGAGTGTCCAGGACATGCGGCCGCAGATCAGATGAGACGACAACAAAGTCGATCATTGAACTACGACCTAGGGTGTCCTGGTGCCAAGAGCACATATGGACACCCTTATGCCTGAACATGGTGTTCGTTATGGACAATCCATGACGAGCACAGAAGTCCAACAACAGAACACCACTCGGGTTCAGATCAGGGGGGCCGTTCCTCCCAACCACACCCCTCCAGGTCTCACTGTCATTGCCCACGTGAGCGTTGAAGTCCCCCAGCAGAACAAGGGAGTCCCCAGGAGGCGCACCCTCCAATACCCCCTCCAAGGACTCCAAAAAGGGTGGGTAATCTGCGCTGCCGTTTGGCGCATAGGCACAAACAACAGTCAGAGCCCGTCCCCCCACACGTAGGCGAAGGGAGGCTACCCTCTCGTTCACCGGGGTGAACCCCAACGTACAGGCACCGAGATGGGGGGCAACAAGTATGCCCACTCCTGCTCGGCGCCTCTCACCAGGGGCAACTCCAGAGTGGAAGAGTGTCCAACCCCTCTCAAGGAAACTGGTTCCAGAGCCAGAGCCATGCGTTGAGGTGAGTCCGACTATTTCTAGCCGGAACCTCTCAACCTCACACACTAGCTCAGGCTCCTTCCCCACCAGAGAGGTGACATTCCATGTCCCAATGGCCAGCTTCTGTAGCCGAGGATCAGACCGCCAGGGTCCCCGCCCTCGGCCACCACCCATTCCACAATGCACCCAATGCTCAATAATCCAGGTAGAAAAATCTAAAAATGCTAAGTCTGGTCCTCTGGACATTCAAAAAACAAAACAGAACAAAAAAAATTGTAGAAACGTTTTATCTTTTGTCCAAAAGACTTCCTCAGTCTGAGATGCTGTATTCATCTCAATCTTATAAATACTGTAGCACCCTCTCACAGTGGATGAACCAGTTTGCTGCTGACAGCTGAAACCAGCTGCTCACGGACCATCAGCCTAACAATGGATAGTTAGCAGCACCCTGATGGTTGTTTGCTATTCACAGAGGGCTGAGTGATACTAGCAATAACAGCATTGTAAGAGGGGGACAGTTGAACCCGGAGGCCTCCACCTCTGTTTAATGATGGATGGTTTCTTTTCACAAAGATGGCCTCCTTTACTCCTCTCTCAAACCATTGTTCCTCTCTATCAAGGATGTGAACATCTTCATCCCTGAAAGAGTGACCTCTGACCTGGAGATGAGTGTAGACCACAGAGTCCTGACCTGATGATGTTGATCTTCTGTGCTGGACCATCCTTTTGGCCAGTGGCTCATGCTTTTATTTATTTTCATACAAACGTATTGTTTACTTGACACATTTTCAAAATAAACATTTTATAAGTCTTTTTTGTAAAAATATTATTTGTTTAGTGAAGTCAAGAAAGACTACTGTATTTTGTTTTTTGAATATTTATTAGTAATTATTTTATTAAAACATTTAAATTTTTTATGTATTGTGACAGAGGGTTCTTGTCAGCGGCTGCTGAAAGTAACTAATAAAGTAACTTAGTAATCTAACTTAGTTACTTTCCAAATCAAGTAATCAGTAACTTAACTAAGTTACTTTTCCCAAGGACTAATCAGTAACTTAACTAAGTTACTTTTTCAATGTAACTATGCCATCACTGCTTGCAGGACTTTAGAGTTTAGCCCAAAACACTCAGTCTTGTACCAAATCGTTTTGTCAGAGTTCAAGTTCAAGAATCTTTATTATTCCCAAGGGGCAATTTCTTCAGTAGACACACAAAACATCCATTCTAGACAAGACTTTAACAGTACAGAGGTCATTGTTCGTTGAGATGCCTGATCCCTACAGGGATGAATGAGTTTTCCAGTCTGTTCGTTCTACATCTGGGCAGTAGACCCCTGCGTCCAGATAACAACCTGAACTCACCATGGAGTGGATGATCAAGATCTGCCAGAATCAGCCTGGCCTTGCTCACGGACATCTCCTTGTGTAGGTCCAAAGGTTCTGTAGGGCTATGCCAGCAGTTCTGCTGCACATCCTGACAATTCCCAAGAGTTTGTTCTTGTTTTTGCATGTTAACAAGCCAAATCAACAAATGAAGGTGAAAGCTAAAAGAGACTCAATAAAACATTCTCATAAAAGTAGAATCAACATTCAAGCTTCTGATAAAAATACATTTATTGGGCCTTCTTATCACCAGCCAACAACCTTTGATGTGGGGACCTGCAGCTCCAACGCTTGGTCTTCAACCTTCATCCAAGGGTCGCCTCCTCTGTTTCAATTGAGGGATCCCCTCTACATGCTGATTATAAAAACAATTGAGGCTGATCAATCAACAAAACTAATCGTTGTGGAATTACTGCTGTGGATTTATCGCTGTGGATTATAAGACTTTGTTTTCCAAAGGATTAAAAGCTTGCCGCAATGGGATTACTACGAACAGTATGGAATTTCAAAAAACTTTATGGGATTATAATTTTTGATTTTTCTTCTTCCACATACTGGATTACTTCAAGATCAGAGACAGTTCAAGGTGCTGATGAAGACTCTCAGTCGTCCAGGACATGATAAAATCAAAAAAGGCGTTCAATACAGAACAACTGGACTTTATTTGTAACAAACAGTTACAGTTCAAGGTATCCTTTCGTGTTGGACCTCATCCCCAAGGACTGGCGATGACTTCCAAAAGGGGGGAGATGTAGTGGACATGACCTGATACGTTTTTTGAACTGTTCCATTGATGACCTTTACTGACCTTTCAGTGAACAGACATTTACTACAAATTATTCCATTGGTTGTAATCTGAGAACATAGTCACCAAAAGAGACTATTGACTTCTTTAATTTTATTCTAATGTAATCAAAAGAATAACTTTTTGTCATTTTCATGAAATGTGTTGTATGCTATGTTATTCTGAAATGTGAAACATTACTGTGTCACTTCTGCAAATGAAGGTGTCTAACGATGTCAGAGTTCAGATAATATGTCAAACTGACTTGCTCAGAAGTTGTTTTGGTTGAGTTCAGCTAAATCTCGAACTAAGCGTCGAAATGTCTCTTCACTTTCAGACACTTTCCCAAAACATTCATTTGTTTATCTAAGAAGACTTGCTGTCAACCTTGAGTCTTCACTTCACGTTTTCCCACTCCTCTTGGTTCACGGACCAATGAGGAAACGGTTTTCTGGTCTCAACACTTCTAGAAAAAAATGTTTGCTTCCGTGAACGTTCAGAGTTTGCTGAGGACCTCAATGCCATGAGGTTCCCCAAAGAGCTGAATGAACGCCAGTCACATGCTAAGGACGCGTCATTCAGTTAAAGACTTATAACATGCCAAGTTATAAGTCATCTTCAAGAGCTGGAAAGCTCCAAGTTCTTAATGAACTCTCTCTAGGAACGCTTTATTTTGAAAACTGACCAGGACATGTCACGTCTTTGACGAAGAAGGCAGGCGTCACGACACGCAAATCCATAAACACGCCAAGGTACAACTGGACTTCACGGACAGATGACCTGTAAGTCCAAGACTGCTTCTACAACTCTATCCACCGAGACAAACGTCCAAAGGTACAGAGTGCTGATGTTTCTGGATCGTGCTATGGAGTCGGGCTGGTTCTCGTATGGAGAAGTGTCAATTCTGGTTACACTCCAAATAGATAAACTTCCCTTTCTTCCTCATTCTTCAACCTCTCCCTCTCTCAAATTCTAAGCTGGAAACTATATTAAGCTAAGAGCCACAGACTAAGTATATTGACATCCGTATTTATGTCTGTTGTGTTGTAATTTAACTGTGCTGACGTATTAAATTGCAAGAAAGTGAGAATCTATCAATCAAGTGTAATGGTGTTAATTTTAGTTGATTTATTTTAAATAAATGGTAGTGTCTCCTGGCATACCAAACTAAAGTCAACATTTCCTCTGTCACTTAATGGCTTTATAGTATTTGTCCATCATAACTGATCACAGAAATATTGGATAAACTGAAAAAGAAAACAATCCGTGAAATTTCTATTCAAAAAGAATAAGTAAATAATTAAGGATAAAGAGGTCAGTTTAATATTGACCTCCAGTCAAATATCCTATAATACAATTCTAGAAAAAGGATAATCAGGAACAGTTTTAACTGTTTTTAGTAAACCCACAGCTAATGTGTCCATTTATTAAAAATATACAGTATATATAGTATTTTTATTTTTTTATTGTTTTTTATTTATAAATAGATAAATGTACAGTACTGTACAGTCACCAAGCACTTAGCCTATCCTAACACAGTTTTTAAAGATGAAGGAGTCAGTTGAATTGTCTCCCTCCTCCCTGCAGGCTCCATAGGGAGCTTGCTCCCTTTATGTGAAAGGGAGACAATTCAACTTATTCCTTCATCTTTAAAAACTGTGTTAGGATAGGCTAAGTGCTTGGTGACTGTCCAGTACTGTACATGTATTCATTTATAAAAAAAAAAAAAAAAAAAAAAATGAGATGCATGCTCTTAAGTCCGGGACCTCGTAAGTCAGAGCGCTCGTAAGTCGGGGACTACCTGTATAGTGTTTATTTACTATGGTGATCAAATATGGTGTTGTCAGTACATGGGATCTGGATCACCTGGAGAGCAGAGGGGAAGATTATAGATCTGCAGGTCGAATGGTGATTTAATTAGCAAGGACCACACCACAAGACATAAGGTTTAAAGTTTAATGATGAAAGAATAAGGGATGAGGGATGAAGGGATTGCAGGGATGAAGGAGGGAAGTAGGGGTGAAGGGATGAGGGGATGAAGGGATGAGGGAAATAGGGATGAGGGGATGAAGGGATGAGTGGGGCGAAAGGAGGTCATCTGAGGAGAGTGCTGAAGGGCTTGGGATGTGAAGACTTGCGTGGGGTTTGGTCTTCTGGAAACAATTCTCTTGTTCTTTTTTCCCGAACCCAACGATGAATCCCCCCACCCCAAAAGTAACTGAATTAAATAGAGCTGAGATGTGTGAGCTTGAAATAAGTCATTGAGGTTGTTGCGGATGTATGCCAGGTATACCTGGGATGACCAACAACCTAAAACTTGAATAATCTGATCCGACATACCCCGACTTGAGGCGGAAGAGGCCGCTCCTATACGGAAGGAATGAGCAGAATAATGAAAGGGAGAGATGCCTGACTTGAACAGGACTTGACGGAGATGACCAGCGAACCAGAGATGAGTGGCTTGACTTCCGGATTCTGTGACGAAGAGAGGGTTGTGCGGCAAAGCACTTGCAGAAAACCTGGACTGAACATAATCAAAAATAGGCTCGTATGGTCTAAGGAAAGAGTTGAGATGAAAGATGAAAATCAGGCAGGATATAGCAAACTGGTCAGTTTTGCTCCTTTTTAGAGTAACAATCAGGGTGTCATGACTGAGGAAGGAGATGTTGTGAATGCACGGATGGATGGCGGGATTGTGCTTGGACGAGGATGGGGCGAATTTGGAGCAACGAAGAAAGCCGAAAAAGGCTAACAGAAACATAGACTCTAAAGTCCGGTCTATGGAAGTGGATGAGTAGCCTGAGCGCAAAGTAAGGATGCATCTGCTGAGCAGATCTTCTGTGAAAGGCAGTTGCTGAGTAATGCTAGGGGGTTCTTGCTTTTTGCAACCTTTAATGATCATGGGAATGTGGCTGTGAGAAAGAGATGGGCAGTTTGAACCTGTTGCTATCTTGAAGAAAAAATGTATGCCGGACAGGTAAGTCTGGATGGTAGAAATGCGGATTTTGAGGGTGGAGTGAGAGTAGGTAATGAAGAGACAGAGGGTTGTGACGTCGAGAGAAGGAAATTGAAGATGATGAGCTGTATGGAAAGCTTTAAAGCGGTTCCACCCTGACAAATAAGCGGACAGGGTGCGAGGAGCTAAACTATTGAGGATGGATTCTTGGGAAGAGTTGAGGAGTTAAAGTAGCTGGGGAGTCAGTTGAATATTGTTGAAGAATATGGAGGAAGCAGAGTAGGGTGAAGTTCTGAGTCTGGAGCCCAGAGTCTGAATTTCTGCAAAGAAAAACGAGACAGAGCATTGGCGATGTTGTTCTGTGATCCTAGAATGCAAGCTGCTCGGAGCAAGAACTGGTGTCAGGCTGAGATTAATGTTAATCTGTGAATAAACTGTATGATAACTAGGGAGTGAGATCTGCCTTTGTTAATTATGTCTACGATTACGATGTTATCTGTGTGGATGAGGATAGACATTTTTGACCATTCATGCCCCAAAGGATTGCTGCGATTACTATGGGGTAGAGCTCGTAAAGAGTGGATGAGGGTGTCGATTTGTTCTGAGGAAGCAAGAGTTCTTTGGGCCATCTTGAGACAAACCACTTGCCTCCGTAATAGCTGCTAAAACCAATAGAGGGAGCTACATCTGTATAAAGCTGAATATCGTCTGGATGAGTAAGAAAATCATCGTAAAAGAAAGATATGCCATTCCAGAAAGAAAGAAAATGATGCCAAAGGTGCGTTTTTATCTTACAGGGCTGATTGAGAAAGAGAGAACTATGAAGAGAAGTGACGCTGGCTGCTTTCGTCAAGAGGTTAGATATAAACGATTTACCCTGAGGAATGATTTGGATGGCGTAGTTGAGATGTCCGAGAAGAGTGAACAACTGTTGCTTAGACTGATAACAGATGTACAGGCGGTAGCCGGATGGGATGGAGCACCACAGAGATTACAGGACAGGGTAGCACGGGTGGCAAAAACTCTACAGTATAATTCGGATTCGAGGGACCTCCAGTATGTGCCCTGATTAAATTGATGTAAACGGGCTGCTACTTGAGCAAAAAAGAACGTGGTGCTGATAAAAGCTTGTGCCCCCGAAGCGGAGAGCCATGTCTAAGGCCCTGTTTACACGGACACTGTGTGGGGGAAACGGAACTTTTGGGTATGTTAATTAGGTCAAAAGTTTTGCGTTAACACAGGCGAATCCTGTGGATACGACTCTCTCCCCTCCACCCCCCGTCCTCATGATTTCACTGTAGTTACCATGCTGGGCAATTAGATGGCGCTGTGATTTTTGGAACCTTCACTACTGCGCATGCGTTCTGCCTGTAAACAGAGCAGACGAGGCAGCCTGTTTTCCTCTCTGGCTAAAAGTTCAGCTAACTACAAGTTGTTGTCAACAAGTTAACAACAAGTTAAAGCTGGAATTTGGATAAGAATCAACAGATTTGACACCAAGTGGGACCTGCTTCATCTAACAAGCCCACACCAGATGCTGACTGGACCGGAACCGAGTCAACATGTCTGACTTTAGTCCGTGAGAATCAGCTGATTTCCAGCAGCGCTACAAGGTAAACAATGTTCTTAATAATGTTTCCTTGTGTTTAGTTCGATCACAGAACAACCAACTGAGGTTTTATTTTTATTTTTTTCCTGCGAGGTCGAAGCTGTTCCACGAAGCGGACCGGCGGTTCGGATCTGGGTCCAGTTTCCACCAGGATGAAAACAACAGAGTCCAGTTCATTAAAGTTCGGTTAACGTGTTTTTAAAAGTGTTCAATTTAATTCTCAGTGTTTGTGACATGAGTTTGTGGTGTTGAATAAATAAATAAATTAAAAATCAACCTGGTGTCTTCATTTTCAACATGCAGCATGTTAGGCATGACGTAACGAGTCCAGATAGCTTCATTTAGCTCAGATAAATGTAAATATCTCCCACGCTAACATAAATACTGTTTATTATTGTTAAACTGTTAATATATAGCACATTTAGTATGTTATAGTGCAGCGTGACACGTGAAATGTCCGACTGCCTCGTTAACAGACAACTGGATCCAGGCAGCTGGCTCTCTTCCAACACAGATGCAGGTAAGGTGTAGAATAATTAAATATGAGAATCAAAATATATTCCATCAGCTATAGTTCAGAAAGTGGTGCGTGTGTCCACTGTCCAGTCCACCGCCATTGTTAAAATGCCGGCTGTCTGCGCGTGCGTGCTGCGTGCATGTGTTCAAACAAAAGCTCCACGGGAGATGTTTACATTATCAACGGGGGGTCAGCGAAAAAGTTCCACCTTGAGAGCAGGGTCAGAAAAGTATCGGAGTCAAAGAGGGGGGCCAGCAGCGTCGTGTAGGCGATAAGCAAAGTCGCAAAGAGAAAGTAGCGGTTACACTCAAAATATGCGCCGTGTAAACAGGCCCTAAAATGATAGAAAGATACTCATCTAATTCAGACCTGCGATCTGGAAAAACTGAGCAAATTGTATCCCTGAGTAATGAAAATGCTAAGGCGAATTCAATGGGTGTGAGCTTTTTAGAGCGAGAACTTAAAGGATGGCTTAATTGCATTAATCCCTGAGTAGTATATACTGTATCTCCCATGACTAAAGCTGCATAGAGATTGCGGGAGAAGAAGAGCTAGATCTACGTAGCTACCGTTTAAAATTTGCTGGTGCAGATATGGTGAAACGGGAGAGGGACGTAGAATTGAGGAGGAAGGCTGAGCGGGAGGAATAGCGGTATCGAGATTGTAAGGATTATTGACGTGATGAAAGGCGTTCGGGAATGGTGGAGGGAAAGGTACAGGGTTTGGGAGGGGGTACGGAAAAGATAGAAGGAGCTCCAGGAAAATAACTTGGCGCAGATGTCTGAGCTGAGTCCATGAGCGGTTGAAAAGAAGCTGAAGCCGTATTGGAATGAATGGAAGAAGTGAGTGTCGATGGAGGGATGGTTGGTAGGGAGGAGGTATGTACACGGGGATTTTGTGAGGCCTGCGAAGGCTGGGATTGAATGACTTTGGATAAGAGCTGGGAAAGTTCTGATAAAGAGGGTGCAGGTACGGGCGGTAATGTGACCTGGATCCCACTGGGGGGAGCTGCCGCCGTGACGAGAGGTCCTGCCGTCGACGACGGAATGACGTCACGGGAGACGTTGTAGGGGGAAATGGAAACTGGAACAGAAGTCGTGGACACGGGTTGTTCAGATGACGGTGAAGTTGATGTCTGTTGAGGTATGGAGGAGGAAAGGAGTTGAAAGAGTCTTAATTAATTGTCCAAACGGCTGAATGGAATTCCTTTTTCTCTTAGGGAGCGTTGAAGGCTGTCGACGGTCCATGACTTGAGAAGTGGGCATGTCGGAATAACGCTGGAAGAGGAACACTGAGAAGCGGATGTGCTGTGATTTGGCTGAGAGGCTCGGGAATGACGCTGAAGACCAGGGAAACGGGCTTGTTGACTGATGCTTCGAACTAGATGACGACCGCGAGAATGGGAAACAGATGGAGGTGGTAGATGGACTTTGGATGTGCAAAGAACTGGAGATGAAGTAGTTTGGGAATGAGTTTGAAGATTGAGCATCGTGGAGGGGAATCGTTTGGAGCCTGAAGCTTGTCTGGTCAGCGGGTTCGGATGTTGTCAGTCCATACAATGGGCGCTATCAACTGTAATCATCCCCATATGTATCAACAAAACTGTCCAATCCACCTCCTAGCATGTTTGAAAAAACGTTATCTGTGTTTTTATCGCTGTGAGCTGGCAGCGTGTTTCCGTGAACCCGGAAGTGTTGTGTTTTTGTTTTTTTCAGCTTATGTAACCTTTTTCCTAAACCTAACCTTAAACCTGACCCAGAGGACCAACCCTATACCTAACCCCCTTACCCTTGTGCCTAAACCTAATCAAGACCCTAAACCTAACCCAAGACCCTTTACTCTAAACCTAACCACGTAGCTAAAGACGGAGCCTGCTGTAATCGCTTGTAACGATGACAACGTACCTTTAAACCTCCTAGGAGGTACAGGAGGGGCAATCTGACCGCTCCGAATGGGGATGATAATAGATGATAAGGGCAATTTAATGGTTGATGACATCAAAGTGGGTGGTCTGGTAACGGAAGGAGGGGAATTGTTGATGGTGGATGGAACGTCGAAGAGATCCTCCGAATCAGAGGGGTTGAGTTCGATTGTCAAGGCGTCTTCCATGGTGAGTAGGGTAGAAGAGCAGTCTTCTAGAAATCACGGCGGCGTAGACATTGTCGACAAAAACGTAACGAACTGAGATGAGATGAATGGGTGAGCGAGGAATAAGTAGGTTGCATGGAATAATTGGAGGCGTAGTTTGGGCGTGGCCCTGCTCCCAAACCTAAGTGTATAAATAAAGGTTGAATGAATGAATGAATGAATGAAAAGTTAACACATTAACTCCATTTAATATTGAGGTGATAGGTCTTACTGGAAGTGGTGAGGAGAGGAGCTCGGAGATATTAGTCCAGGAGGTCTTAAACATAGACCGCACGTAGAAATGGCAAGTGGTGGAAGGCACAAGCAGCTGTAGAGACGCAGGAGGAGCAGAGGTTCTCAGTGAGCTCAAGGCAGGGCAGGTAAGCAGCAAGGTCCAAACTCTGAGAAGGCGCAGAAAACATACAAGATTAAATTCTCGTTGATATCAGAAACAAACTGGCTAGAACACAACTACTGTTGGTAGGCAATGTCCCAGCACCTGCAGAATGGCTCCTGAGGCTCCTCGTGCTGGCTGTGGTGATCATCTGCAGCTGCTGTCAATTAAGGTTGCAGGGGAGAGAGAGAGGCAGACAGACAGGGTGCAGGACAGAACTCCTACAGGCAGCATTTTAGGCCAAACCTTGACCTGTTCCCATCCTAACCAAATGTTTTGCTCCAAAACCAAACCAAGTAATTCTGGTGCTTAACCATCGCTGCCAAACCGAATGATTTTTTTTTCTGCCAATATGTAAACACAAATCAGTCTAATTTATATTCATAAACCTTCAGTATTATTTATTTAGTACAAAACAAATAGGTAAGGCATTTTAAGTCCTTCCATTAATGGCAATGTAATCATTTTGAAATAAGAAAATCCTTAAAACAGGAACAAATTTGTGCAGCAACGTTTTGCAGTTATTTATTTTAGCACGTTATTTTTTGCATTTCATTTCGTTGCAGACTTTGAATGCACTGTATTGCAAACGCCTTCTGTCAAAAACGAAATACTTTGCGCATTTGCATACGTTTGATTCTGCCTCATAAAATCTTCTCTGGCTCTCAGTCGTCAGCCGGATGAATCTTAAACACACCCTGCGCTGCGACAATCCAATCTTTCAGTTTGTCCTCTAACGACAACCACTCTCATCAAAACATATTTAAAGTATGTGTTTCTCCATTTGTGATCTGCTGCAGAGAGAAATGCTGGTTCTGGACGACCAAGCCTGAAAGCAGCCACATCAAATAACTTGGGCTTTGAGGAAGATGAGAGATGGGCATCACCTTAATCTTTTGCACCCAGAAAGGGCCTTTACTGCTACCTTTAATCACCTCGCTGAATTCTCACTGCTGCTTCACTTGTTCCTCACTCCATTTTTTCCTGTCCAAAAGAGAACCAAACAGCCTTGAAAGAAACCACAGAGGACAGCTGAGGTGGCTCATTAACACAACACATGTCCATTTTTGGGAAGTGTGCTGCCTCATGGCTTAATTAAAACATACTGCATGTATCTATAATATGCTTCACATGAAAGTACCTACATCTAAACTGCTCTCGGATGATGAAATGTGTAATTTATTCTTATCTTGCTCATGAGATTAAAAACATTGCTGGTCGATGAAAATTTAAGTTTAGAGATTTATAAATAAAAACCTGCACATGACCAAAGCCTATGCTTATATATTACTCATTAAAAAGCTTTGCATGATTATTGCGGATCCTGACTGGAGTAATACAGTATCTGTGTGCAGTTTCATCCCTGTAGTTACTGACACTACAGAGCGATTGAGAAAGCAAGATGATTGATGATACAAAGTGTGTGTGTGTGTGTGTGTGTGTGTGTGTGGGGGGGGGGTGCTCCACTTACATAATTTTAGTTTCCCATGCACATGCAAATTTCGAAATATTACTTTTAATCTACAAAGCACTCAACAACCTAGCTCCATCTTATATTACAGATCTTATTGTTCCATATTTTCCTTACAGAGCACTTCGCCCACAGACTGCAGATTTACTTGTGGTTCCTAGAGTTTCCAAAAGCAAAATGGGAGACAGATCTTTCAGTTATCAGGCTCCTCTCTTGTGGAACCAACTTCCAATTTCTGTCCTGAAGGCTGACACATTGTCCAGTTTTGTCTTTCCTTTTTGATAAATATAGTTAGGGTTGACTTGGGTTTCCTGAGCTATCCCTTAGTTATGCTGTTATAGGCTTAGACTGCTGGAGGACAAACTGACCACATTTCTTCTCTAGGCTACTGTCCTTTTCTTACTCTGCTTGACCTGTTTTGTATTTGTAATTACCGGTATTTCTATCCTTGACGTGTTTTTGTCTTTCTCCCAGTAGTGGATGCACCTGCACCTACATCTGGACCTGCCTTTCCATGGTCATTCCTTTCTCCTTTCCGTCCTTTCAAACCCAGCTGGTCAAAGCAGACGGCCGCTTGTCCTGAGCCTGGTTCTGCTGGAGGTTTCTTCCTGTTAAAAGTGAGTTTTTCCTTTCCACTGTTGCCTTTGTGCTTGCTCAGGATGGGAGACTGCGACAAAGTGAAGATTCAATGAGTTTACTGGCTTCCTTAGATAGAGAACTTTACTAATTGGCTTTGCATGTATGTGAATGTTTCTGTTCAATGCCCTGAGATGACTTCTGTTGTGACTTGGCATTATATAAATAAACTGAACTGATTTGAAAAATACAGTAGCAGAAATTAGGCAAAGTGTTACCTAAGCTATAAATAGTAAAAATGAAGACAACCTTTAGTTTGACTGGATTTTATATGTCTGGCTGTTGTATTTCCCCCCCCAAAAAAATAATAATAAATAAATAATATAAATCTGGATTGATTCAGTGGTGCATCTGGCAGTGGGCACTGTGCAGCAAGCAGTCACAAGAGAGCTGCAAGAGTCTGCTGTGAAGTCAGCCAGATGGGAGACAACATATTCGTCAATGCAGTGGACAGAAACAGGTAAAGAGGAAGAGAGACGTGTTTTATTTATTTATTTTTTAAAAGAAGTACAAAGTAGTGTGTATGTGTGTGACTCAGGAAAGTCAGATTTAGCAGTGTGGCCAAGTTATCTCGAGAAGAGGTGAGGAAGTTCAATAAAATACATGCACAAAGCAAAACAAAGTGAGGAGGCGGACTGGCAGAAACCTGAACATGATGTAAGCAAACATCCCGGCACCCATGGGAGGCTTCTTGGTGAAAATGTAGAGCCTAATATAAGACACAATCATAGCTGAATAATAAAACCAAAAAAAGCAGAAAAAAACAGGTACAGTCTGGTTGTTTGTGGAGAGATGTGTAAAAAAAAAAGCATTGGATCCAAATACGGTACATGTATATCTTATTGTGATAGAGAAGAGAAGGCTGGAAACAACAAATGTAAAAAATAAAAATAAAAACCAAGGGGACGCACGTTTAATTGGATGCTGATACCAAAGCTTTAAGGTCTAACACACATGCTTTCCTCTTTGGTGATTTACAGAGATCAGTCCCAGTTTCACAAGGCAGAGAGAGCCATGATTTCCTGTCATGGAGAATACACTATCTGTCAGCCACATGATGAGGAGCCCTTATATGGGCCATCAATTTCACTGCTGGGCTCAGGCAACAACAATACATGTAATGCTAGGAATCGTGGTATACAAACAGATTACCTATCCTCAACTGCCCTCAGCTCGTCCTCAGAGTGCAGCAGAAAAGCTCTGCTTCATTACATTTAGTCATCGGTTCAAGTGTGCTGCACCTCTGCTGCACAATGTACGATTAAGGCAACAGCAGTAATAGAGGACATAAATTGTGCATCCCCCCATGAAGTTTGATTCAGAGAGCTGCATCACGTCTGTGAGGTCCTTCAGTGATATTACCCCCACTTATTAAAACTGTCTATCAAACATGCGGTGGAGTTAATGAATTTGCCGAGGTCAAAGCGGTTTCCTCAGCAGAACACTGCCGTCGTTCTTGCGCCATTCATCCCCGAGCAATGAACTCTCATCTGCATTTTTCCACTTCGCCGTGGAGTCCTCAGATTCCTGCATCATGTTAATTCTCTTAAGATCAGGAAAGCCCTGTTGTAAAAAATTACACTGATCCGTGCACCTACACTGCATGGGTTCTAAAGAAGAAGAAAAAAAAGAACAATGCAAGAAAAAGTGTGGCTTCCAATGCACAATAAATCTTTTTTAACAAAGCTTACATGGAAATAGGAGAGCAGATTATTAAAGGCGCCCATGAGATGGGGAAGTACTGTACAGTACATTCAAGAGGCGTTGCTAGGAAACGCTACTGCTGGGTGAGTCAATGAGCAATCCACAGGCTCTGAGAGGTAGGTGCAATGGAAGAGACAGCCCTGCAGCCTCACCAGCATCCCAGTCCACGTGGTCACCACAATTACATTCACTAATATCATTCTAAAAGCTACTCAAGTTCAGAACTTTGAAGCAATCGGATCAAAAACTGAAGAGCAGTTCTCAACAGAACGACAGCCAGATCAGGCAACATTAGTCACCTGAGGAGGCCCGAATGAGAAAAGTGACGAGAAAGAAAAAAATATACCAAAGAAATGTGTGATTTGTGACAACCGATGTGCAGAAGAGCTTTTCACATTTAGATGCTGATTTTTGTTTGTTTTTTGAGCGACAACGGTCATAAGCTGAAAAAGAAAATGTCATGAAACAGAGATGTTGCCACCCATAACAACACGTTGCTCTCCTGTCAGATGAGCTGTGGCAGGTATAGATTTTCCATGGTGATATGGACTGCAGGCCACTTTCCCCTGAAGGGATGATGAAAAAGTATTTCTCTTTTTTTACATGTGTATCTTTTGCATAACACCCCATGCAGTTCATACTGTACGTCTGAACCTGATGGAAAAAAAACAAGATGGATTACACAGCCTCAGGAGGAGAATAAATTCTGCAGATGATCTGAGAAACTTTCAGATTTTTTTTTTAAACATCAGGTTTAACATGAGCACAGATCACAGTGCTATGTTTGTATTTATTCCTTTGCATTAGCGTTTGAGTAATTTATTTTGCTCACTTGTGATGAAGCAGATTAGACTATTTTATTTATATTTAAAGGTGAATGCAAGATGATTGAATACGCAAAATGTGGATTTTTCAAGCTTTGCTTTTAACGTGTGACTATGTTCAGACTCATGTTTACCATATACAGCTCTTAAAGGATCCATCTGGATATAGAATCAGGAAGTGAATGCAAGGCGATGAGGACAGGTGCAGCCAGAGGTTGTGCAGGATGTGAGCCTGTTTGCAGCATGTGTCTTCATTTACAGTGACAGCGTTGGGCTCGTGCGACATTAACTTCACGAACAGAAACAGTCCAGAGTCAGAAAGTGGTGGCAGAGAAAAAAGAGCCTATTTAGGACTTGTCAAATTGCTTGCACGACTAAAAACTTTGCATGAACATCATGCTGGGATTATCTGCCGGAGAATTAGCGTTAACATATGCTACAGATATGGGAGGGTTTTATGGTTTAACGTGCAGATTTGTTCCAGTGTCTGTTTTGCTTTTAGTGGCTCTTTCTAACTCTGCTAACACACAGCACTTGTTTTTTATTGCTCAGTCAGCTGTCAAGTTATTAGCATATTTTTCATCCCCCACTCAAACTTAATGATACCAAACCTGTCATTGTGTTGCACAACACATCCACAACATGAGACATCTTAAATGAACACAACCATTTTCAACTTGCAGCTGTCAGAGAAGCTGACTGCTACTTTCAACAACCCTGCATGAGAAAACTGGGATTTGACTTGCTTTATTTGTCACATTTCAAGTACAACAGCACCATCTTTAGAAATGTTACTGTACTTTTGCTGAATAATTTATCCATCCATCTATTTTCTTTACCCACTTTTTCCACATCAGATCACAAGGGAGATGGAGCCAGTCTCCAGATGGGTACATCCTGGACAGGTTGTCAGTCTATCACAGGGCCACAGTGATGCTGATAATCATCCTTACAGTTTCATCTATGAAATATCTTTTTTTTTTTCTCCCAGCTTCAATCATGAACCATTTCAGGCCTAAACGCTCAGTCGGTGGCCTCTGCATGATGTTTCTCAGAGTCCTACAGAGGCTATAATCTCCCTGTCTTCCAGCCACTTTCTCGGTCTGCTGAGTTTAGTCTGTGTTGCTTTAAACCACATGACAGTGTTCATTACCCGTCCAGGTGGGTCAGGAGGAAGACCGACAGCATTCTTCAGAAGCAGAAGTCATCTGACGTTGTTGTATATTTTTCATTTTTATGCATTGTGATAGGCTGTGTTGTAATAAAAAAAAAAGAAAATCTGCATATCAATTTCTATCTTTGCCATTTTTAAAGGTAAATATAATAATAATAATGAATTTAATTTGTAACGCACTTTTCATTAACAAAAATCTCAAAGTGCTAATATGCCCTGAAATCGACTGACTACAGACATTACAAAATTTAGCTTCGAGAAATCATATTTTGTGCATTAATGTCTTTATTTTATTTTATTTAACATAATAAATAGTTCAAAACATGCTAAACACGAAGTATTAAGTTCCCACTTTTGAAGCTGCTTCTCTTTTATCATCTTTTAGACACAGTCTTTATTTGACATTTAACATTTTCACAATTTAAGCAACTTTTTTTGCCTGGTGCAGATTGTTTAGGTGTGCATCTTTTCCTCTTTTAGTTTGTATGTTTCTTCTACAGCCTGGCGGTTTTTTTCACTGAGATATTTGTCTGGGGGTTAACAAACTTCAGCTTTTGACTTCACAAAAAACAACCGCAGACTTTTGCAATAAGTACTAATAATGAAATAGATTTAGGGGTGCGAATCTCTCAGTGTCTGGAGAATCGATTCGATTCCAATTTTTTTGGTGTCACGATTCGATTCAAAATAAATTTTTCGATTCAGAAACTATTTTTGATTCAGAAAAATTTTTTTTATTAAAATGATCATAAATTTAGTTTCAGTTTTGTAACTGACAAGCTGAAAAGAATAAACAACAATGTAAACAAATGGAACATTTATTTAAAACAATAATTTTAGGTTCCTTATTGTATCAAATTTTTTTCATCGTTTGATATTTATACCAAAAATAGGAACAAATAATACAGGGATGCGTTAAATTCTCTAACTTAAATAACCAGTATTAGGTTAGCTTTTTGCTCTATTACTTATACAAGATTATTGTTTGAACTGATTGTTTGAACATGTTTTGTTTTTGAAAAAAAAAGGGCGGATAAAATAAGATTTCTTCTTCTTTCTGCCACCTTTCATTTTATGTTTTCTTTCATACACTATGAGATATGGTTTTATTTTATTTATCTTTTGGGTTTTAATGTAAATTTTAGAATAAATTCTGAATCGCCAGGACTAAGAATCTAGATTCTTTAAAAAAATATATTTTTTTACCTGCACCCCTACATAGATTAAACTCAAATAATCACTTTCCCCAGTTTATGTCTATTGTTATTGTCTGTAACTATACAGTGAACATATACTTGTAGAAACTATTTTAAATTGATTTTTAAAGATCATGACAGGACACCCAGTCTGGTGTTTTACAATGGAGTCCTGACCCTTAAATTGTCAAACCACTACTTTTGTAACCAAGGCAAACTGGATGTTGAGGTTGCTGGCAATCCTTTTAAAATCAACTTGTTGGCAGGAGTTCATTCAGTAATATAGTCCTTTTTAATTACTTTGATAAACTGGAGGTTATGCACCATAACCAATGTTCCCTGAAGAAAGGGAACAAGGTGCAACATGTGATATGGGAATTGCGCCCCCGCGCGGTTCACCTGAAGCATTACAATCACGCCTTTTAAGGCAAATGAGCGTCTGCGTCACCAGGGGGCCCCGCCCCCCCCTGGTATAAAAGATGGTGACGCCTCACAATCGGTCTCAACATGCACTTCACCGAGCTTGGGCATTGGAGGGGCAAACATGTGTTGCACCTTGTTCCCTTCCATCAGGGAACATTGGTTATGGTGCATAATCTCCAGTTCCCTTATCAGTCAGTCCACTGCGGTGCAACATATGATATGGGAACACCCTACACGCCCTGGAAATGCATGCTTATGTGACCTTTAGCCTTAATCCGACAGGCGTTAACACGTTTAATTCTCCATTGTGGAGAGCACAGCCTGTGTGACGTCACGAGTTGTAACGTCCAGGCTGTAGTGTTTGATAAACGTGTTTGGAGATGCCCAATTCGCCGCTGCACAGATGTCATCTATTGAAACACCTCTAAACAGGGCCCAGGAAGTGGCTAGGCCTCTAGTTGAGTGAGCATGTACCCCACTGGGCACCTACTGACCTTTGCTGCTGTATGCTCTAAAAATGGCCTTTGTTACCCAGTGGGAGAGGCGCTGTTTTGATAGAGCTTTATCTGCAGCAGGCTTAGCAAAGCATATGAACAGCTGGTCTGTTTTTCTCCAACTGCTGGTTCTCTCCATATAAATGCTCAGGGCCCGCACGGGGCAGAGCGCTTTTAAATGCCTCTGTTCTGCATTCAGAACAGGAGGAGGAGGAAAAGCAGATAGTTCAAAGCCCAGGCTTTTGTAATTTAAAGTTGGGACTTTTGGCACATATGCCGGGTTTGGACGTAGGGTGACCTTTGACCCATCCTGAGCAAACTGATGCTGGATCCTCACCAAACGCATCTCGTGTAGCTGAAGCAGCCACTTTACATTGAAAGTCTATGGGGGCCGCGCATCTTGGAGCAGCGGGGCGTGACGCGGCGCATCTACAGCATTTCAAGCAGCGCAGCAGGACCCGGCAGTCCCTTGTCACGCACGCGCGCGCAGCCAGCAGCCACTGTAGAAGCTGGGTTTGTCCTGCTTCTTCTGCTCGCAGATTATCAGCAACCACTCGGGAGAGACTCTGCTATGTGATGACGCAACGACGACGGGACTTTCTGTGGACGAAAACAGCATCCGGTAGGAAAACATGGCATTTATAAAGTTGCTGCTGTCCATTCGAGCGTACATCTCCCCAAACATAAAAAAAAAAAAGTTTTAATCTCAACAAATACTTTTTGAGCTGCAGTTCGGCTCGTAGAAAACACACACAAGTATTGACGAGGCACGTACAGCTGGTTTTATCTGCCCAGTGTACATAAACAACACGGATCTGACCGGGAAGGGAGCCACGACACGCTCCTCCCACTGCGCGTCTGCAGACGTTCGGTGGGGACAACATCTGTTGACAAGCAGCAAACACAGAGCATTGGGAGCATTTGGATGCGTTAGGTGTGGATGAGGCATTAAGGCCGAGATACACTCGAGCGTCCTCAGGGTACGCCTATACGCAGCGTACGTACGTCAAGGCAAAAGCGTAGCCCCGCGTAGCCCCTCAGGGCATGTATGCGCAAAGCTTTTTTTTTTACGTCCGCGTGCGCAATACGCGGTGTCTGACCATAAACTTCCCCGGCGCCGGACTGTTTTGTATCAGAGTCAGAGTCAGAGTCAGAGAGTCTTTATTGTCATTTGCACCGCATGTGGTACATGTGATGAAAACGAGATTATGTACACGGGGTCCCAGTTACATCCAACAACAAATGCAAGAGAAAAACAGTAATAACATCTAGAATTAACTAAGAAAAACATCAACTAGTAATACACTAAGCCTAATATAGTGGAAATAAACAGCAGCACGAACATGAGTTTGTATGAGCAGATGGTCACAGATGAACACAGATGAACACAGCAACAAGAAAACAGATCAGCATCAGCATAATGTGATATTTTGCAGTGTTTATTTTTTATTTTTATTTATTCATGAGTCTAACAGCCTCAGGGTAGAAGCTGTTCCTCAGTCTAGTGGTTCTACATTTGATGCTCCTCAACCTCCGTCCTGAGGGGAGTGGGGCAAAGAGTGAGTGTGCTGGGTGAGTGAGGTCTTTCATGATGCAGGTGGCTCTTTTCCTGCATCTGGAGCTGTATGTTACACAAATGAAATAAATTCCCCTTCTTTATCGCTGATCGGGCCTTTTCTTTTGTTTTTTTGCCTAAAGTCAAGTAATCGCTTCTTCCTCCGTTCACTCCATGAATGAAATGAATGAATTCAGGTCCTACCTGGGTGCGCGATGTTTTAAATATCCCTGGTGGGCTGTGTGCTGCAGGAAAAGCACTCCCTGTTATTATTTTTATTTCTGAGAGAACTTTTTACAACATATATAGTAGAAACACCGCATGAACACCGCCGCGGTCTTCAAGGAGCTACATGAGCTGACTGAGAAAGCTGTCTGTCAATCATTTCAGTAGGCGTGTCAGCAAGTGACCAATCAGCGAGCTCAGTTGAGTCCCCTCCGTGCACAGCTGCTCATATTACAACAAGGAGAACGCAAGCTTTTTAAAGCTGAATAGTTTATGAAGTATAGCAGCAAAACACATGCGCACAATATGCGCGCGTAGAGTGGCGTACCTGAGGACGCTCAAGTGTATCTCGGCCTTTAGTGTTGTGAAGATCCATTCTGTTGGCCCAGCTTAACACTCCGCTGTCCTCCATCTCCTCCGCTTCTAGCTCCGCTATAGGAGTGAGAGTCTCTGTGAGGAGCGGGTTTCATGCCGCTGTGGAACTGCCCATGGCCTTGGCCACGAAGTCCACGCGCCTCCGTTGAATTGTCTCGCGCAACTGGCTGCAGTGAGAGCACGACTCAGGGGATTCCAAAACTGTCTTGACGTGGATGTTACAGTCCCTGACCTCCAGTATGGGGAGCTCTCTTCATGAGACACCTTTTCTTATCCTTTCCTGTGTTTCAGGTCCACCTTGCTGTCTACCTGGCTGCCACAGGTGTCTGGTGTTACAGCTCGTTAGCTGCTCCATAAAGACCTTACCTCAGATGTTTCAAGTCCCTTCCTCTTGGGCCTTGATCTGGTGTGATCTTGTTGGTGGATTGTGCTTTGAAAAGCTGTACAATAGTTTGGTGTTTTATTAGTGTCACAGTGGAGGGTTCTCTGCCATTTTTGTTCTAACTCTTTTCTCCTGTTTTATGGTCAGACAGGGAGTTTAGCCCTTGTACTTTTGAGTTTATTCTTAGCCCGAGACATTTGTGTTTTCATAGTTAGAAGGGGGTGTTTTGTTTGTTGTTTTGGCCTTGGAGACCCTGAAGCTTAAAGCTCCACTGTTAGGGGATTATACTTTTGTTATGTTACCCTTTTCCCAATTGTAAAATAAATTGTATTTTATCTATATACATCAACTGCTTGAGGTTTACTTACTGTACTTGGTTAGTGTTACACCCCAGTGCCATGACTAACTTCTATTAAGAGGGATGTAACAGTGGACCATTCCCAGGCATATCGGGCAGGCGTCGTGTGTGTCCGACGACGAGATAAAGTAGCCACATGCGCTGGGGCAAGGCCGAGAGCCTGGGCTTGCTGGCCTGCTGCCGGCCTTGTAGGAGTTCTTCGATTTCCTCTTGCCGGTCATGCCCACTACACTCGGGAGCCATCTTGAGAAAAGGCGTTGAGTGGAAGCCAGTTAGTGAATGCTAAACAGGTTTCGTAGAACAGAAGCCAGTTAGCAAAAGCTTAACAGGGTTTGTCGAGTGGAAGCCAGTTATCAAAGCTAAACGGGGTTCATCAGGAAATCTTCTCGCTGTATTGTTTGTGTGGGCTAGCTGTTAGCTCCGTTAGCTAACAGGTAGGCCCATGGCGTAGTTAGCGTCCTGCTAAACTGGGCGACGAAAAAGCAGAGATGGACGGTTAGCCGACTGCTAAAAATGTCGACGACACTTAGTTAGCGGTTGCCAAACAAAAGTGCTCGCAGGGAAGTCTTCAGTGACGCCCTCGGTAGGGAGCGCGCTCACCTCTTGGTCGGGCGGTTCAGTCACTCGAGACGGTATCCTGCAAAGTTCAGGTGTGAAGCGAGGTGAAGTGCAAATAGAGACCGATTGTGAGGCGTCACCGTCTTTTATACCGGGGGGTGGGGCCCCCTGGTGACGCAGACGCTCACTTGCCTTAAAAGGCGTGATTGTAATGCTTCAGGTGAACCGCGCGGGGGCACAATTCCCATATCATATGTTGCACCACAGTGGACTGACTGATAAGGGAACTATTGTTTTACCTAATTGAAATAGACAAGGATTTCTGAGTGAGGTTTTATTTGTTCTATTTAAAGTTTGTTATGTTTTCAATCAAGTTCTTCAACAGTGTAATATAAAAATCTCTGAATTATACTATAAATACAGTGTTTTTTATTTAAAATACCTCTAATAATGAAGTGGGGCTGCACTATTGCCTCACAGCAAGAAGGTTGCAAATTCTAAGTGTGACCAAAACTCTTCTGCACGAAGTCTGCATGAGTTTCACAGCACTCTGGTGTCCTCCTAAACCCTGAAAAGTTCAATTTTGGGCCATTTAACAGTTCTTAACTGGCTGTAGGTGTGAGTGTGTGCACAGATATTTGTCTCTATGCAGCCCTCTGATGGACTGGCAGCTGGTTAAGTACCCCATCTTGGAGATAGGTACCAGCTTCCTGACCTGAAATACAGTACTGTAGATGGATGGATGGAAAAAAAGTGGTTTTATTTTGTTCACTGTTTACACCTTTACATGCATTTTGTGGTAAATATGTTGGTTTTTAAGACATTCAAACATTTCTCCCTGGGGATTTTGCTAAAATGAGCTTTTAACAATTTTCTTATTTGTTTTTGTTGAAATATTAGTACATATACTACTTTTTGTTAAGGACATATACTGTACTGAAACAGTCTTCAAGGAAAAAAAAACTCTGCTTGTCATTCTCTAATGTTCTCACCTTACTTGTGGATTTGTTCTGTATTTAGTGGTTCTGTTTTCCTTTGTTTGCATCATTTCATGTTTGGTCAGTTCAGTTCATTTGCATATTTTATCTCTACTCAAACTTAACGATGCTGAAACTGTCATCATGTTACACAACAAATGCACAAGAGATACATCTCAAAGGAACATGTGAGCCATTTTTCAAATTGCTGCTGTCAGATAAGCCAAAAGCATTTTTGAATTTGACCAGAGATTGGATTTTAAGAGTAACACCGCCATCTAGCGTTTATAATGAAACTTTACAGCATCTTTGGCTTTACAGCATTTTTTCCTATGTGTGAAGAACAAAATTTAAATAATCATTCTCTGCTTTCAGTTCCAAAACTATAAATTTTATTTGAAAACATTAGGTGTGATAGATGTTTCTTGTTACACTACTTTTATTTAATTTTGGTAAAATCATTGGCCCTTGTTCAGTTTTCTACATGGTCATCCTGGGCCTTGTTGGTTATTTTGTCAGTGCCTCCACTTCTGTTATTATATATATTTTTTTCTTTTCAATAGAAAAATAAGTCTTGTTATTATATATATTTTTTTCTTTTCAATAGAAAAATAAGTCTTGTTAAAAATAAAAGCAACAACAATGTGTACAATCCTGTGTGTGAGGATATGTGGAGTTTCATACTGTTGTAACAGGGGACCTCATTGTAGCAGTCACTGAGACAGTCCCTCACAGAATGATGTCATCGTGTTTCACTGGAGAGGCTGGACGAATGCCGTCAAGACACTAGGGGAACAGAAATGTGCCACAGTGGAGGTTTGAATGGGAACCATCTCACCGTGAGACAACACAGAACCGTCATATTTCTTTATTGTACAGCTTCTTCCCTAAGATGTCAAATACTGGTACACATTTTCTCATTAATACCCTGCAAAGATTTCTGCTTTTCCTAATTGCTGTTGGCTGCTGGGAGGCAAAAGGTCAACCCAATGTGTATGTGTCTACAAAGTATGTGTGTATTTTTTTCTGCAGCATTAGTAAAATATCACATAACCCAGTGACCAAGTACAGATACTGACCTAAAATGTGGAATGGTAGTAGCTAAGAGTCATACACAACAAACACTCTTGAGTGTTGTCACATTTCATGAACTCTCATGGTATTTCATAAGGTCATGTTTACAAAATTTGACCAAAACTGCTAGAACTTTTCACGTAGGATAACGCTGCCTTGGAGTTAAATGTCATATGCATTCCTTCAAGCAATGCTAGGCCTTTAGTTAAATTAAAATGTATCTGATTAACTGCACTGTCTCTTTGTGCAACTCTTTTTTTTTGGACTACAGTAATTTAAATCTGTGTTTATGTTTGCATTGAAAATGAAACAGGTTTATGATACAAAAGTGTAACTAACTGCTGCAACATATTTAGCAGTTCAGAGTAAGAGTTTCTTTATTTGTCATTCATGAAATTGGGTCCCAGCTACATCCAACAAAGTATAAAATGTAAAAGAAAAGCAGTAATAAGATCTAAGATATGAACTAAGAAAAAACGTTAACAAAAAAAAAAACAAAAAACAACGCTAAGCACCAGTAGTACAAAAACAATACCCCGAACAGCAACATGAACACGAGTCTGTATGAGCAGATGAGTATGAATGAACACAGCAACATGAAACAGATCAGCAGCAACATGAAACAGATCAGCAGCAACATGAAACAGATCAGCAGCAACATGAAACAGATCAGCAGCAACATGAAACAGATCAGCAGCAACATGAAACAGATCAGCAGCAACATGAAACAGATCAGCAGCAACATGAAACAGATCAGCAGCAACATGAAACAGATCAGCAGCAACATGAAACAGATCAGCAGCAACATGAAACAGATCAGCAGCAACATGAAACAGATCAGCAGCAACATGAAACAGATCAGCAGCAACATGAAACAGATCAGCAGCAACATGAAACAGATCAGCAGCAACATGAAACAGATCAGCAGCAACATGAAACAGATCAGCAGCAACATGAAACAGATCAGCAGCAACATGAAACAGATCAGCAGCAACATGAAACAGATCAGCAGCAACATGAAACAGATCAGCAGCAACATGAAACAGATCAGCAGCAACATGAAACAGATCAGCAGCAACATGAAACAGATCAGCAGCAACATGAAACAGATCAGCAGCAACATGAAACAGATCAGCAGCAACATGAAACAGATCAGCAGCAACATGAAACAGATCAGCAGCAACATGAAACAGATCAGCAGCAACATGAAACAGATCAGCAGCAACATGAAACAGATCAGCAGCAACATGAAACAGATCAGCAGCAACATGAAACAGATCAGCAGCAACATGAAACAGATCAGCAGCGACACAATGTGATGTTGTTTTTTCAGTGATTATTCTGGTTAGCGATTCATGAGTCTAACAGCTTCAGGGTAGAACCTGTTCCTCAGTAAAGTGGGTCTACACTTAATGCTACTTAACCTCCTTCCTGAGGGGAAAAAGTGTGTGTGCTGGATGAGTGGGGTCCTTCATGATGCAGGTGGCTCTCTTCCTGCATCTGGAGCTGTAGATGTCTGTGATGGTGGGGAGACTGACTCCAACAGCCTTCACCTCTCTCTTTCAAAACTTTCAAAGTTTGTATTAAAACATTTATAAGAATTTAACAAGTTGCCCTATTTTTCTGCACAACCAAGTGCCTGCATTATAAATCAAAGCCATATTTTTTAAATCTAAAATTATGACTACTATGTTTTCTGCTGGGGCCTCTCTGGGTGGAGTTTGCATGCATGTGCTCTCCATGCAGGCATAGATCTTCTCTGGGTACTGTGGTTTCCTCCCACAGACCAAAAACATGCAAGTTACTCTAAATTGTCCTTAGTCGAGAGTGAGAGAGTGAATGGTTGTTTGTCTCGTTTGTCTCCATGTGGCCCTGTGATGGACTGGAGACCTGTCCAGGGTGTACCCTACTCCTCGCACAGTGATTGCTGGACATAGGAATTGGCGACCTCCGTGACCCAAAATCAAAGAAGCGGGTAAAAGATAATGGACGGATGGCTGGATGGATGTTTTCTGCTGGGGCAGCATGGTGGCTCAGTTGGTAAAGCTGCTGCTTCTCAGCGGGAAGGTTGCTGGATCGAATCTCAGCCTGGGACATTTGTGGATGGAGTTTGCATGTTCTCTGTGCATGCATACCATACCATACCAGCTTTGTTAATAGAGCACTTTAAACACCCACAGGACCAAAGTGCTGTACACACAACAAAACAATCGTACAGTCAGGTAATAAAAATAATTAAAATGATTAAAAGTCACATAATAAAAGTTGAGCAATCATACAATTAGATAATAAAAGCAATTAACATGATTAAAAGTCAACATCTCAGATGGTGTCAAAGGCCAGGGAGAAAATATGGGTTTTTAGAAGAGATTTAAAAACAGACAGGGACGAGGCCTTTCTGATGTTCAAGGGAAGGTTGTTCCACAGTTTAGAAGCTGCCACAGGAAAAGCCCGGTCTCCTCTGAGCTTACACTTTGTCTTTGGGACTTAGGGTCCTTTTTCTGTAGCGGGACATAAATCTGCGTATCATCTGCATAACAATGAAAGGAGATCCCATATTTTCTAAGAATAGAGCCAAGAGGGAGCAGGTACAGCGTGAAGAGGAGGGGGCCTAAGACTGAGCCCTGAGGAACCCCACACAGAAGAGGAGCAGAGGAGGACACATGGTCACCAAGGCGGACACAGAAAGTACGCTCGGCTAAGTAGGACCTAAACCAGTTCAGTGCTGCACCGCTGACACCCCCCCATTGTTTCAAACGACATAGTAAGATGTCATGGTCCACGGTGTCAAAAGCAGATGATAAATCTAAAAGCAGGAGGACAACACTGTCACCAGAGTCTGTTGCTAAAAATATGTTGTTAAAAACCTTTAAAAGAGCAGATTCTGTACTGTGCAGAGCTTTAAACCAGACTGTAGGTTTTCTCTGGGTATAGTTATCCGGTTTCCTCTGTTCCATGGGGGGTCACTAGTGCCCATATTCAGAAGTCAGTGTGCAGGAAGCGGGGGACACCTGGACAGGGTGAAAGTCCATCACAGGGACATGTAGAGACAAACAACCATCCATTCTCTCACACCTAGGGACAATTTAGAGTTACAAATCTAACGCAACAGCTCTACCAACTGAGCCACCGTGTCACCTCATCTGCAAAAGCCACCGAATCAAATAAGGTGAGTTAGATTGAACACCCCTACATTAATACATTCAGTTGAAAGATCTTAAATAAATTTCACTGCTCTCTGTTTTACAGTAATGTCCCTCAATGCAGAACCAAATGGGAACTGGAAATACTGTCTGTCGTCTGTCCATCTGCTTCTTTGTCCATTCATGTTCGTTGTGAGCAGGGTAAGGCACCGACTTCCATTTTGGTGTGTTGCTACATCTAGACTTAAGAAAGTCACTATCAAAAAGTGGCTTTCCAAGTCAAAATCCAGGATGGCCGCCATATGTAAGTCATCTTACCTAAATAATTTGAGAAAAAGAAAGTTCATGCTCAATAATCCAGGTATCAAATTTGATACAGGTCATCTGGACAGGTCTGTCCAGATGGCCTGATTGAGAATTATCAAATTTGAGGAAAAATTATGCTTTCTAGTTTTTATATTGCTTTAAAGTATAATTTCCTCAAATGACTGGGACAAAAATAAGCAAGGTCCATTTTTGTGTGTGGCTGCATGTAAGAAAGGTCACTGTCGAAAATTGGATTACCATCAAAATCCAAGATGGCCACTTTCATGTGTGTGTGTGTGTGTGTGTGTGTGTGTGTGTGTGTGTGGTGTGTGTGTGTGTGTGTGTGTGTGTGTGTGTGTGTGTGTGTGTGTGTGTGTGTGTGTGTGTAAACAGACCACACCATCATCTGAGGAAACTTGTAGTTTTAATTTTGCCTGTCACTACAGTGTCCTCGATGGTGACGATTGTGGCCCTTGGAGTGGCCAAAGATCAATCTGTGGAGACCAACGCCACCATTGGCCACCCCCCAACTCTGTTTTTGTGCATAGAAGTGGATAAAATTGCTCTACTTGACAGGATCCAGCACTCTGCGTTACTTAGAACAAGGGGAAAAAAACTTCCTCCATTTATATACACATTGTCCCGATTTGAATATCTCACACCAGAATACAGTATAATAATAATTACAGTATTGCACTTTTATTATTTCATTTTATGCTTATGTTTATTAAAGGTTCAGTATGCAGTTTCTGTAGAACTGCAGCAGTTAGAAATATTTTCAACAGGCAAAGCATTCTGATCCCTCCCCCTCAGAGCCATATGTGGCTCTGCCCCCTTGTGGTCTGTTGAATTTCAAATTCAAGCTCTGTTTTTATTGGCTGATTCAAATTCAAGCTCTGTTTTTATTGGCTGGTTACAAACTCTGTTTTTATTGGCTGGAAAATGGCGGGTCACCTTTTCTTTTTAGAAATGCTTATTTACCACCTGGAGAAGCAAGGGGACAATATATATTTTTTTTCAGAGATTACCTGGCTAACATCAGTCTGTCAGGAGGTAGTGACAGAGTGAAGAAATATGTTCATAAAAAAAGCTACATACTGCAGCTTTAAATGTTTTAGTGTTTTAGTTTTAAATGTTTACTGTTGCACCGAGGGACAGAGAGAAATGCAATTTCAATCCTGTGTATGTCCTGTACATATTGCAGTTTTGACAATAAAGTTGACTTTGACTTTGAGAAGCATTAAAGTTAATTGATTCTCAGTTTGAATCCACTGGTAATAAACCTTCATCTGAAAAACTTCAAACATTCAATAATCAAATGATCCTGCAGCAACAGGTGTCTGTGTACTGTTTGTATTGTCTTATTTATGTTTTACATTTTGTGTATAAATACATCCATCCATCCATCCATCCATCCATCCATCCATCCATCCATACATACATACATACATACATACATACATACATACATACATACATACATACATACATACATACATACATACATACATACATACATACATACATACATACATACATACATACATACATACATACATACATACATACATACATACATACATACATACATACATACATACATACATACATACATACATACATACATACATACATACATACATACATACATACATACATACATACATACATACATACATACATACATACATACATACATACATACAAGCTGGAAGGGACAAGTTCATCAACTCCCTCTCCTAAAAAAGGCGAGAAGAAACATGTTTTTCAAACTAACAAACCACGACATGTTGATGCCCGCTGGAACTATGAACCGCAGTGGCTCAGACAAGACCCAGAGTACGGAAAACGATTTCAAAAGGGGGGCGCACGTCCTAAAGATAAGAAAGATGGTCACAAAAGTAAACCATATCACAAAAGGGGGTCCGAACAGGAACCCCCAGTTCAAGGACAAGCCCCTCCTGCCCCTCGAACGGAACAGTCCGAGACCGGCAAAAAATCACAGAAGTTCCAGAAAAAAGGCAACATACCTCTAAGCTCTGAGGAGATAGTGGACATAAGTTGGTTGTTTGAAAACTTGAATGATACAGAGGATGACCGAACTGGTACAATGCGTGACATTGTCTTTGATAACTCCGAGCCCACAAATAACCAACTGCTCAAAGCAAAGATTGAATTGATCAGGCAGAAGAGCAAACGACAAAGAGAAAAACTTCTCAAAAAAGGCCTTGAGCTACAACATCAGTTTAAACAATCAGTGATGAAACAGTGCGCTGTAACTGCTGTTGAGGCTCACATGCAAAACAAAACACCCTCTGAGGTGTGCCCAGGTCAAAAGGTCGTATCCCAGTCGCTAAAAATAGGAGAGGTTCTCTCTCCTATAGAAAGCGAGAATAAACACCGTCGTCTCAATGGTCCTCTGACCTCGGAAGAGGTGGAGAACACACGTCGGTTGTTAAAAGAGTTGGATAATACTAGCAAGAATGAACAAGATTTTCAAACTGACATACAACGAAATGTTGGTACCAGCTGGAACAGTGACTCAAAATGGTTTAAAGGGAGCCCCGCCCCTGAAGCACCTCAGATTGAAAAATCTGAGACAAGCAACGAACCACAAAAGGTAGGTGTTCACTCTCTAAGAGACCCACAACGGTTCAGATCGAACCAGGTGGGTGAAAACCAAGGTCCATCGGTGGGTGGACTTCAAAAGAAATTGAAGTATGAGGACCTATACTCATGTAACTATGCGTGGTCCCAACAGAAACCCCGAGCCTTGGAACTGCACCTCCCGCGCCTCGAACAGAACAGTTCAAGACAGGCAAAGAGTCACGAATGTCCCGGAATAATGGCCCAACACCTCTATGCTCGGAAGAGACAGAGGAAGTAAGTAGTTTGTCAGTAGATTTGAATGTTACTGTGCTTGACCAACCTGATACAATGAGTGGCGTTATCATTGATAATGACACTATCAACATTGACCAACCTGGAGCGATGTGTAGCACTGTCTTTCACAAAGACTCAGAGCACACAAATAACTCAGCGCACACTACTACCAACATTGCCATGGATGTTGACAGCAAACCAATTGCTGACACACAACAACATCCTGAAGGTCATGATGCTGACAGCCAACAAGATGCTGACAGTGAACATGAGTACACAGCCAGAGTCACACGTGAACAGAAACGTGGGCCAAGACCTGTGAGGTTTCTGTGTAACTTTATACAAAGGGGGGTGGCTAAGAAAGCTTACCTGCCTATCACACTGGAAGGTGTCCTTGAGCGTGAAGCCCTCCTGGATGGCAGTTCTGATATAACTATTATGTCGGCCAAGCTGTTCGAGGAGCTGAGGACCGCCGCTAACGGTGTTGACAGGCAAATACCCTTTGAGAAATGTGCTATTGAGCTACAGGGTCTCGCAGAGACGAGAACAACCCTAACAGCTATGGCTATGGTTCACATGCAGATTGGCGAAATGACACTACACCACCCGGTGTACGTGTCTAAACTTGACTCATTCCCATTTCTGGTTGGCCAAGATTTTATAAACCGCTTCGGCGCGATTGTAGATTATGGTCAACAGAAAATGTGGAGCACAGTGAGAAAACCCCTGCCAATAAAAGTGCCTCCTAGTTGTGATACAGACTGCCTAACCGCAGGTACCGCAGAGGACACAAGGGACTGCTCATCCGAGGACGAGAGCCCAGTAAGTGAACCTTCAACTACAGGTGAGACAGAAGACACCAAAAAGTTGGACAAAACTCTGGCCCAACAAGAGAACCTCCTCTGTGAGCTGACACATTCAGCACTCACTGAACACTACCTACCACAGGTAGTGAAAGGTGTGGAGATCCACGGATCCCACACCGATGACGCTGTACTGTCCTCTGAGACAGGTAATTCGGCAATCAGCCAAGCTTTCAATGAAACCTTGGTTCAAGGGCATCTGAGTCCAGAAAATGACAGTCAACCAAACGCTGACAGTCACTTGGACATCATTGTTGCAGATTACGAGGACCCCTCATCAGACAAGAAGGGGGCAAACTCACATTACCTACCACAGGTAGAGAAAGGTGTGGAGATCCAAGGACCCCACACCGAGGTTGCTGTACTGTCCCCTGGGACAGGTAAATCGGCTATCAGCCAAGCTTTCGATGAAACCTTGGTTCAGGAACATTTGAGCCTAGAACTAGTCAGAAATGACATAGTTTTTACAGACTCAAAGAGCCCCTCTTCAGTCAAGAAGTGGGAAGACACACACAACGACAGTGACCCGTCGCAGTCTGTACAATCAGACACACCTGCGACTGCGCCGACGGTTGTGACACACCTGAATTACACGGAAAGAGGTAAACGTAAGAAGATACGTTGGCCAAAACCTAAACGATTCCTGTGTACCGTCTTCTCTCAGCTGCGCGAACAGCTTAAACTAAACGGTGGCATCCTAACTTGTGCCCATGGACGGACGTCCTCACCTGTGCTCGTGGTCCCCCATGACCAAAGGGGGGTGATGTTAGGCCATGCCAAAGACAAAGATTTGAATGTACACCTCAGAAACACTTTTGCTTTCGCCCAGAAAAACCTGGAAAGATCCGCTGAAGGACGTAAGGCGTACTATGACCAGAAGGCCTCTCACAATGAACTCCAAGTGGGAGACAGAGTCTGGTACTATACGTTCGCCCCAGCAATCGGGAAAGGAGGGTCCGAGACCGGAACTCTCGCCCGCAAACTGATGCCCAGGTGGACTGGACCTCATCTGATAACAGACAAAGTGTCCTCAGTCGTCTACAAAATCAAAATCAGCAAAGAGCCAATTGCTAAATGGGTACATCGAAATCAGATCAAACCTTACAAGGCGTTCAATGAATCCATAAAAGACAAAGATCTCACAAACACACCGACTTCATGGGATAATAAGGTCGTCCAAACACAAGTTAGTAAATAAACTAATCAGGTTTAAACTACCGTATTTTCCACCCTATAAGTCGCATTGTCCAATTTGAACTTAGAAACGCTAAGCCTAACACCCACAACAAAAACTAATCTTAACAACCGTTTAAATCCACGAGATTTAATTTGACCTCGGTCATAAAGTTGAGACCTGTTTTTCTTGTGTGTTGCACTTTGGAATCTGACGACAAGAGTGTGTCGAAGCAGTGAAACGTTGTTTCCTTGTTGTTTAGTCATTACTGTTGTCATTAGTTGAGATATTGTTTGGTTCTGAACACTCCCAGCCAAAAAGGTTTTGTATTAACATTGGTTAATGAATGATATGGATTTAACTATGCCAACATGCAGTTCGTTTTGTTAAATCTCAATCGTCGAAGAGTCAATGTAGTTTAAAGCTACTCAAGGTACCATAAACTACACTGGTCTCACAATTTCTAAATTGAACCGATTCGATCGTTTCTATTCTAGATTATCTATTCATTTTGATGAGTCTCGCCATAGACTTCAAAATTTATTAGGAATACCAAATCCTACGTCGTTCGTCTAAAAGACAACAGACATTTAGATCAAACTATATTTCATTTTTATTTTAGTTTAACCTAAACTAAGTAATGAATGGAGGAATAGTTTGGAATTAGAGGCCTTCGTTACAGAAGCCCTCCAAAATTTTATAGGTACAAATCCCTATATCTAATTTTACAGAATTGATCCACCCCTTAATTGGTAATTGTAGCTGATCTAAACCATGATAGCTTACATACCAGGTGCATATAGGTAGGGCCTAATGTAAAATCCCAATCATAAGCCCACCTAAAACCACATAATTGCATGACACATAGAACCAGAGTGGCACTGACTGGAAACCAACCAGCCAACAACCTTCGATGTGGGGACCTGCAGCTCCAACGCTTGGTCTTCAACCTTCATCCAAGGGTCGCCTCCTCTGCGTCAATCGAGGGATCCCCTCTACATGCTGATTATGAAAACAATTGTTGCTGATCAATCAACAAAACTAATCGTTGTGGAATTACCGCTGTGGATTATAAGACTTTGTTTTCCAAAGGATCACAGACTTAGTTTTCCAAGGGATTAAAAGCTTTTCGCAATGGGATTACCTCCGAACAGTATGGAATTTCCAAAAACTTTATGGGATTATAATTTTTGATTTTTCTTTTCCACTTGCTGGATTACTTCAAGATCAGAGACAGTTCAAGGTTTCCTTTCGTGTTGGACCCCATCCCCAAGGACTGGCGATGGCTTCCAAAAGGGGGGAGATGTAGTGGGCATGACCGTGTCCACTTTGATACACCTGTGTACTTTTGAACTGTTCCAGAGATGACCTTTACTGACCTCTCAGTAAAGCAAGACATTTACTACAAATTAGTCACATAGTCACCAAAAGAGACTATTTCTATCTTTGATTTTATTCTAATGTAATCAAAAGAATAACTTTTGTCATTTTCATGATATATGTTATATGCTGTTATTCTTTTAATATGGAGTATTTCTGTGTTACTTGACCAAATGAAAGTGTCTACTCAAAATATCTATGACAAAGTTGAATGAGGTGTCAGATTGACTTGCTCAGGAGTTGTTTTTGTTGAGTTCAGCTAAAATTCTCGTTAGCGTCGAGATGTCTCCTCTCTTTCAGACACTTTTCCAAAACATTCCTCTTTGTTATCTAAGCAGACTTGCTGTCAACCTTGAGTTTCCACTTCACGTTTTCACACTCCTCTTGGCCCACGGACCAATGAGGAAAGTGTGTTCTAATCTCAACATTTTTTGAGTAAAAGCGTTTGTTTGCATGAACGCTTCAAGTTTGCTGGGAACTTCAAGACATGAAGACGTCCCAAAGAGCTGAATGAATGCCTGTCACCCGCCAAGGACAGTCATTCAGCTAAGGACTAAATAACATGCTGTTATGAGTCCACTTCGAACGAGCGTAAGCTCAAAACTTTGTTTATTCCTTCCTGGAATAAGTTTATCTTGAAGTCAGAGGCCAGGAGCTGACGCATTTTCTGATGACCAACGCGGAACCCAGGAGACGTTGAAAACGTAAACTAGAACCAGTTTTGGACGTGCTGGGCCTGAAGGACTCTGTGCATCTGAAGGCTGGTGTCATTTCTTTATCAGACTCGTCGTCGAAGGTAAAGAGCTGTTTACAAAACGTACCTGGATTTTAGCAGAAGTCGGATGGAAGTGTCACTTTTGGTATCATGCTCAAGACAATTTCCTGTAAACCATCTCTCCATCTTTCCTCCTATCCTTTCCCTCAATTCTAAGCTGGAAACTATTTAAGCTAAAGAGCCCTCAGACTAAATATGTTTAACATCCAGTATTGAAGTCTGTTGTGTTAAATTTAAATGTGCTGACGTGATAAATTGAAAGAGAGTGAAATCAAGTCAATCAAGTGTAATGGTGTTAATTTAGTTGATTCATTTTAAATAAATGATAGTGTCTCTTTGACATATCAAGCTAAGTTAATGTGTCCATTGTCACTCTATGGCTTCTGTTTTATTTATCCATCATAAAGATCACAGAAATATTGGGTAAACTGAAAAAGAAAGAACCCTTGAAATTACTATTCAATCTGAATAAGTAAATTAATTAAGGTAAAGAGGCCAGTATTAATATTGACCTCCTCATAATCCTTTTACATCTGGGTGGCACTATATGTGTTTAAAGACACAATATATGGTCTCCCTCATGTTTACTTCACATACATACATACATACATACATACATACATACATACATACATACATACATACATACATACATACATACATACATACATACATACATACATACATACATACATACATACATACATACATACATACATACATACATATGTAGTGGACATGACCTTGTCCACTTTTAAGACACCTGTGTACTTTTGAACTGTCCAGTGATGACCTTTACTGACCTCTCAGTAAAGCAGGACATTTAACACAATTATTCCATTAGTTATAATCTGAGGACATATAGTCACTAAAAGAGACTATTTCTATATCTTGATTTTATTCTAATGTAATCAAGAATAACTTTTCTCATTTTCATGATATGTGCTTTTATGCTGTGTTATTCTGAAATGTGTTAATTACTGTCTTCACTGCTGTGTTTAAAGGTGAAGCCTTCGGGTCACAGAGACCGGACGGTTTTGTTTAGAAACTCAGAGACAGTCTGATGAGCAGGGCTCCAGCGTTATCTGTCTTTTTTCCTAAACATTTCTCTCTGCTGCTGGCTTGTAACCTTGGGTTTGATAAAGCAAGTGAACTCCTCTCTGTGTTCCTGCTTTTAAGTTCTAACTGTGCGGAAACGCTTCAGTCTTTGAATGGACAAAGAGTTTGAATGGACGGAGACCTGAAAGCTCTCTGCCTTGCAGCTGGTCAAGCTTGGTCAAGAGCCAAAGACTAACTTGTCAGCTAGAACTGATGGACGTCTCCATCCAGTTCCCCGAGCAAAAGCTCCAAAGTTCTTAATGAACTTCCTTTGAGAAACATCTCGTCTTGAAGTCAGCCAGAAGCTGCCACATGTTTCTGACGGCTGACGCGGATCCGAGGAGACGTTGGAAGTAAACGACCAGTTCAGACGTACGAGGGCCGGAAGGACTCCGTGCACCTGGGAGGCTGGCAATATCTTTATCAGACGCATCGTCAAAAGGTAAAGAGCGGTTTACAAACGTACCTGGGATTTAGCCGAAGTCGGATGGAATGTGTCATCTCTGGTTACACTCGAGATAAATAACTTAATCTCTCCAACCTCTTATTCCTCCTACTCTTTCCCCTCTCTATCTAAGCTGGAAACTATATTTTTAAGCTAAAAGAGCCCACAGACTAAATATGTTAACATCCAATATTTATGTCTGTTGTGTTGAATTTAAGTGTGCTGACGTATTTGAATTGAAAGAAAGTGAAATCATGTCAATCAAGTGTAATGGTGTTAATTTAGTTGATTTATTTTAAATAAATGATAGTGTCTCTTTGACATATCAAACTAAGTTAACGTGTCCATTGTCACTTAATGGCTCTGTTTATTTATCCATCATAAAGATCACAGAAATATTGAATAAACTGAAAAAGAAGAGAATCCGTGAATTACTATTCAATCTGAATAAGTAGATTAATTAAGGATAAAGAGGTCAGTATTAATATTGACCCCCTTTAACCCCTTTACACATACATACATACATACATACATACATACATACATACATCTGTTTTACCAGTTTCTTCTTTTCTGAGTGGGTCACTGGTGCAATGAACCTTATAAGAATGTTTTTTTTTCATATATGGGGGAGAAAACCCATGTGTGTATGGAGCAAAGGTAAATAAATAAAAGTAAATGTAACTGTAAAGTTATATGAGGATAAATACTCTGTCTCATGTTTCTGCAGAGTTTATCATGGTGAAATAAAATCCATAAAAGCAAATACAAATGGGATCATCTTATTTGTGCAAGCCATCAATAAGCTATTGGTCTAAAAGTCAGATCAGATAAAATTACATGAAAAGTAAGATTTTAACTGAAAGTAGAATTTGACTTATTTAAGATTAGATTAGATTAGATAATCTGCACAGATGTAACAGTTTAGGTTGACTGAACTGATCTTAAGATGGATAAATATCTAAGATATCATTAAAAGCAAAAAGGTTTGAAAGCACAAACTTTGTTACATGGCTGTAATTTCAGTAATTCTTAAGATTGAATGTGAATACAATCAAATAATGCTGAGAGTGAACACAATACAGTAACTGTAACATAGTCAGCTGTAGTTTAATTTATTTTATTTATTTTTTTTCATTTTCTTAAACACAAAAAACCAAGGTACAAGAATGCACAAGTACATCATTTAAGATGTACCAAAGAAGGGAAAGAAAAGGGAATGGTATCAGCAATTTTATATTCACAGGTGCAGCCATTTTTGTGTTTTCTCAGCTCAGCTGGCTGTGGTGGCCATCTTGAATTGTGTTGACTCCAAAAGCTAATCAGTTGTGGATGTACACCTTATTTTCTGAATATTTTTATTGAAATCCTTCCGATGGTTAATGAAATGTTTCTGATAGATAACATGCAAAGTTTTATGTGTTGGGAATGACTCTCAGCTACTACCACAGTAAAATTGAGCTATAAATCAGTATAATTGGCTGAGTTACAGCTGTGCTACATGTGACAGCCATCTTTTGTTGAATCTAACAGTCAGTCAGATGCAGATGTGCACATAAAAAGAGGCAAAAAACATCATCGCCCTTTTGCCTTGGGTGACAGACAACAAATAAACAATCATGTAGAGCTGCTTGCTTGACAGTGTGCTTGAATATTTGAACCAGACGTACAAAATGTGAGTTGAAGAAATCTGAAATTTGTCCACTAGATGTCAGGAAGCCCACAGGTTTCAGGGTAAATTTACCAACCTCCTGCACAGGTGCACTTTATGAAAATTAAAGAAAATTGATATGAAATATGAAATTGCATTTGTGGGCAAAAGAAAAAAAAGGTCTTAATTATTGAAATTCTGGTAAAATATTAATTTCAATTATTTTACGCAAGTTAATACAGAAACCTTCATTTAGTCAATGGGTTATCAAGTCCTCTTGTATTGATATTTAAAGGTGACAGTAAAGACAGATGCAAGTTGTTTTCTATAGCATTTCAAGCCTTTACGTTTTACAACCTTGAGGCTTTAAACCACATCTGTCGTTTACATTATTGCAATAGTCAGTTTTCTTAATGTCACTCTGGGTTATTTTTGACTTTTACACAATTCTGAAATCAGCCTTTGCTGTTTTGTTTTCCCATCATGATGCACACAAGCCTCCTCACAGTCATGTGTGATTGTCGTCAGAAGATGGCAATGGTGTCAGGTTGTTGCTTGGCTGTCAGTGTTGGTGGGCTGGAGAGGCACCAGCTCCACACTGAGCAGGGTTCCTCTCTGCCTGCTGGAGATCTTGTACTCGCTTCTCCAGTCAGCCTAAAGCCGCTGTCCCCACGCAGGGCTCCCATCACCAGCGTTCACCTAAATCTGTCACACAGATTTGACACTGCATCACTTAGAGTGCACTCTGAAATGACATGTATATAATGTGGAATATTGTGCACATTTACAGCCTGGACTTCCCTTAGAGCGTTACACTTTTTTAACATTTTATTTTATTTTATTGGTGTCTGTGTGGGGTTTGCATTTATTTATTTTGTTTGAATTGCAATTTAAAAAAAACTCATTGCATAAAATGTCTTAAATTCAAATGCTAAAATAACCAGCTTCAAACGTTTGAAATGCTGCTTTTCGTGTATTTAACAAAGAGTGAAGCAGCTCAACTGATGTCAATCAGAATAAGTGGGCAGTTTTCGACTTTTAACAGAAGTATCGTCCTTACATTTCAGTGGCCTGCATGTCAGAAAGGTTACTGTCAAACATATGTCATGTTTAGACCATAAATAGCACAAATCAAATCAAATTAGGCTCACAGCTTTTAATAAGAAGGACTCCACCTTTTGGGGGTTATGGTTTTTATCCCTTTTAAACAAAAAAGCATTTACAATAATTAACAGGATAATTTGTTCAAGGTGTAAAAGTGTTTTCATCTTGAGCCTATGTGTGTACAATGAATTGGTAAATTTACGCGAAAGGTAATATCAGTTTATGTTTTCTTAATTTAACAATGCAACTTTAGATTATTGCAACCAAGGTTTCTTGATGTCTGAAACTTTCATGAAGAAAAAAAAAAACATATTTGCTACTACTTCTGGTTTTTAAAGTGAATTGAAGAAGAAGCAAAGTTCTGCTGTTAGAACAAAGACAGCAGACTGAGTGCCCATTCCCTCTGTTCGCTTCCTCTCACATGGCTTTCCCTCTGTCGCTTTCTTCTGCAGTATTTACTGGATACATTTGCTGCAAGTGCCCAGTAAGAAGGATTTTCTCTCCCCAGCTGCTGTGGATTTTGCCAGTTTGTGCTGCACAAAGTGGCTCGGAACTGGGCTGTAGTTTATGGATCTCCAGGCATAAAGTTTCAGGTTCAAGAAAAATTATTTTAGAATTTCTGCAGGACTGGAAAATAGTGCACAAGAGCTCTCAAGCGGTGGATCATGGGAATTTATGTGTCCGGCTTTGCACTCCTTGGGGGAATTTTCAGGTCCTTTAATAGAAAACACGTTTAAAAATTTGTTTAAGTAAGTTCACAACAGCAGATTCTGCTTCTCTGCAGGTAATGAGTTTGATCAGTTTCTGACCTTTGGGATATTCTACCGCCCTCCCCCCTTTTTTTATTCTCCAAGCTCGGAGTAAAAGCTTTGCTCTCTTTACATTGAGAATTTCAAATGGACACAGTGATACTGTTACAGAAATAAAATCACAAAACATTTTACAATAATCTTTTTTAAGCGGTTGGTTTTTAATTTAAAACACAAGAAAGACAAAAAAAAAACTTTTTTTTTTTTGGACCTATAAATAATAATCCAAAAGACTTATTTTCTCACACAGGTGTTTAGAGATCCTCTCGGAGATAAATCATGATTTGTAAACTTTCACACAGACAGCAGTGACAGCTTTCCTTTGATAATGTAGAAAAATGGAGAAAGAGAAGGCTGGGCTTAAGTAGAGCTGTGATTTAGAGCGCGGAGATGCAGCATCTCTCCTTTCCAGTGGAGGCCCTCCTGGGTTTGATTTAATTCTCTCCCTGCACTATTAAAAAGGCCTTCCACTACCTTCAGTGCATGCACCTTGCTGTCATAACTGGCACAAAATCATTAATCAATGACGCTTGTAGCCAGTGCGACTAAGGCCTTTCTCAGTGTATATTTTTCCCCATTATTGATTGTGTGTGTAATGCATGAAGAAGTACAAAGATAGGTGTCCTCCTGTGTTGGAATGACCACATTAGGCCACGAGATGAGGAAGCTATTTGTGCTTCAGGTTCATAAAGCACTTCTCAATCCTGCTGGGAGCCAAACTTTGAAATGTTTTTTTATTTAAACTGTTGAGATTTTGGTTCCTGAACTCAACAATGATCCTATACGATGGAAGTATGGCGAGCGGTTATTTTGTGGCAATAAACTGAAAGGCACTGAATGTCAGTGTGTCCTATAGCTTTGTTGTTTAATTTATTTTCTTTTCAAAGTGAAGGGAGGTGGCCTTGCTGTGAGAGGTAGTAATTGATGTGGCTATAGTTAGCTCGTCCCCTGCTGCGACTGTCTGTTGGAGGTGCTACTGCCTCTTTAGTGCTCGCTCATGGCTTCCTCTGCCCCAGAGATGATCACCTCTGTCTGTTTGGCTGCGGTTTTATATGGGGCTGGGTGCGAACAAAAGACGTGAGTGAGGACAGAGACAGTCACTTTGTGCTGCGGCCAAATCTTCTCGGCAAGGCAAAGCACTCCTGACACACACAGAGGCCTTTTGTTTTGTCTCATTTTATTGACTTTGTTGTTTTGTGAATAGGGTTGAATGATCAGTACCACTTTACAGTAAGGCTCCCCTTATAGATGGATAATAAATAGTTTATAGATACAGTATGTTATTAATTCCTGCATACACACTTTATAAATCATCAATAACTGCTTATAATGTAATAATTACTGGTGACAGACAAAACTGATCAATTTCTTGCCAAACAGTGAGCCAAATCTGTTCACCTATATATTATTCCATCTAGAGTTGTTATATTAAACATTTCAGACTAAGTTTGATCTTTGATTTTGTTACACTTTGTAGCACTTTTGAGATTTTTGTTAATGAAAAGTGCGTTATAAATTAAATTCATTATTATTATTATTATTATTAAGTTAGTACCCTGTAAGTACAATAAGCATTTATAAATTGTTTCTTTAGCATATAATATTGTACTGTACCATTGATTGCATTGTATCTACAACTAATGTTATACCCTAAAAAAAATAGGTTTACAAATGCTTATTGCACTTTCAAGGTAGTAACTTAGTCTGAAATGTTTATAACAACTCAAGATGAAATATGGCTCACTATTAGGCAATAAACAGATCAGTTTTGTCTCTCTCTCACCCTTAATAAAGGTATAATAAACAATTATTAATGATATATAAAGTGTTTATAGGGAAATTAATAATGTATCTATACTGTACACTATTTACAGTATTAGCATATATAAGGGAAGCCTTATTGTAAAGTGGTACTTAATGTTTTGTATGGATTTTTTTTGTTTAAATATAAGAACAACCTTAATAGCAAAAAGGTTTTGCCTATTTATGAACTGTATAAATTCCTCCATTTTGTAGGTTTTAGTTCTGTTCGTGACAAAAAACTATAAATATATTTTGCAAAACATGATTCATTTAGCTAATAGTCTTTGATGTGTGTAAATAAATCTTACTTGAAACTTTTTTATTGAACAGAGGGCACGTCGGGTAAAGAAAAGCCGTGTGGTTTCTGCACAGTGATCCCATCTTTAAACTGCCTCCATTTGTTACATTTAGAAATATAATGATGCTAAATTGTTTTATCAACAACTAACTAATGGGCTTATCAGCAATTGACAAACCCACCGCTCAATAATCTTAAAATAAATGGAGGGGATCTGTTACGAGCAGGAAGCCCTTTTCCTCGGCTGTCTTAAATATTGACGCTTACAGTAATTTGTCCCCATTTTCATTGATTTCTTGTTTTGCTGTCCGCTGATGTCGTAAAGAGGATAAATGCTGACAGAAATGAGCCTTTCACCAGAGATGATCCAGATGCTGACGCGGTTCACTCATGACCTGAAGTTTTTACCTTTAATTTTTAAGGAAACAGCACTCATAGTTACTTTGGGGCTTTCTGCGAGGGCTAAGGTCACGGTGGCGTCTCCCGGCAACAGATCAGACATGCTGTCGATGCTGCAGGAAGTCTGTCTGGAGCCTGAAGATGCTCATCAGAGCTGGCAGGGGATGTGTTGGCGTGCTAATTGTAATTCATAAGTCCATTGAAAAGGGGTGCGGCTTTAGCAGCAGTTTGAGCGAAAGTAAACCCTGACATTAATAAGCAAACAAAAAAAGATGAAAAATATCCTAAATATTTTAGAGTTTTACTATGCAGGGAGCTAAATAAAATTATGTTTATGCAATACAGGTAGTCCTCGGGTTACGACGGTCTCGAGTTACGACGTTTCGTGGTTACGTCACGCATCTCCCATAAAAATAAAATAAAATATATATATATATATATATATATATATTTACTTCTGGTTTTGACGGCAGAAGCAGCGAGCAGTCAGTGGAAAAATACAGGGCAGGACTTGTAAACACTCTGGACCGACGTTCAGGAGGCAGACTGGACTGGACCGAGGCAGAGGAGGCTACAGCTTGCCCTGTATCAAAAAAGCTAAGTCTGGTCCTCTGGACATTCAAAAAACAAAACAAAACTTGTTGGACAAAGCTGGACCGGCAGAAACAGGCAGCAGCTGTGGAAAAGTAGCTGTTTTATGGACGGCGGTTTTACGACGTAAACGAACGGAGGAGGGACGAGCTAACATGCTAACAGACGGAGGAAGGCCTCACCAGCTCCCAGTAGGAAAAATAACTCTTTTTTTCCTTCATTATGTTTCCAAATGTATGTGTGTTTTGATAATTATGTAGGGTACTGTGTTAGGATAGGCTAAGTTCTTGGTAAAATACAGTATTGTACGTACATAAGGTGCAGTTTGTACGTATGTTCCGACTTACGTCGAAATTCAGGTTACGACGCCGCGTAGGAACGGAACTGAACTCCGTCATAAGTCGAGGACTACCTGTATTCTTTTTTTAAAACTTAAATACATATATATATATATATATTTTTTTCCTGGCGGCTCCCATATTCAGGGGTCACCACTTCGAGCTAAGTCGTACAAAGACATGGCAATTATTTTTACACCGGATGCCCTTCCTGACGCAACCACAGACCACAGAGCTACCACAGCCCGCTGTGTGGAGCACAGAGCTGCTATCTAGGGCATCCGGGGGAGCAGATGATGGAGCTTTGCTCAAGGGCTCAGAGTGGGGCAAATGAGGTTGAATCACACGCCCACCTTCTCTAACCTCTACACCACCACTCCCAACATTTTAACTCCTTATATGTATCCTCCTATTATCACATATCTATAAGCGTTTGAAAGCATGCATGTTCTTAGACCCTGAAAGGCTTATTATTCTACAGTGAAATTGGAAAAGGTTTCTTTCTTGTATTTGAAGAATCCTGCCTGAAAAATGTGAAGTCTTTCTGGATTTTATCAGCTTTCCATCGCAGAGGCTGAAATGCGTCGCAAAGCCCGGCCTCCAAGGGCTAGCATATAGCTGCAGGCTTTGTACAGGATGAAGAAGTCATAATCCTCAAACAGAGTTAAATTCCTCCAGAAAGGCTCTTGATCCCGAATCCACTCATTTTCTTCAAACAACTTAGCACCAAAAGAGAAGGGGATATTTGAGCACGGCTGAAATCCTTGATTGAAATCTGCGACAAGTGGTCACAGACAAGCGTGCATCAATACGCGTGCACGCACGCGACACAAATAACTCGAGCACACACGAATGCATGCAATCCTCCGCAGCCGTCGCCTGCTGTCGGTGAGAGCCTACACACCAGGTTGTTGAGTGGGCCTCTCTGAGCTCTCATTAAAAGGTAAACTTCTCTGAGGCCGGGGGATTCGTGTCAATCACAGGCTGTGTTTTTGCACGGAGCCCAACGCCGGCTCTCTCCACCCTGTCAGAAGCTGTTATCACCCTCAAAGCTATATCAGAATGCTGTTTGTTCTGCGCTTTAGTTTCACCCACACAGCGGATTCAAAAAGGTACAGGTCTATTTGATAGTGTATATTTCATTGCCGGAGAGAGACTGTGTTTGTCTTGCTGTGTTTGTCAGCTCATATTTGAGCTGAGGGTTCCTATTAAAACTAAACACCATACCAGAAGAATATTGCCACTGCTGGGTTCTTTTAAATCGCATATTGAGCCCATGGAGTGTGGAAGCAATTTAGTTGTAGCGCAGTTTTTTTTTTTAAAGTGTCTCGGCTTGTGATGTTTCTATTTACTCTTGATTTCCATTTATTTACACGCAGCAGCCTCCTTCAACATATTTCATATACTACTATAATTACTTTAGTTATATTGTCGTTTCCCTACCCTTCCTTTCCGGATCCCTACCCTTCCTTTCCGGTTCCGGTTCTGTGAGGTGCGGACGTGGGGAATGAGCTGCTGCTGAAAAACTCTATACTTGTGCGTGAGTATTATGATAAAGCTTTGGTAAGTCCATATTTATTTAAATAAACTATATAACTAAATGTAAGATCATTTAAAAAGGTATTAAAAATTTGATAACCGATCTTTTCTCCCCCCATTATTTCCACAAACTGGACGTGGAAACGTCGGAGAGCCTTGAGTTGTTTATCGACGATTATTTTGAAAGGTTTGTCATGAGCGACCCTAATGTAACATCCGGTGCGGGTAGCGATTCGGCTAACACGAGCGGTAGCGGTGGCGAGTCGAAGCCGAATGCTAAACGGTACCGAGAGGGAAGCTCAGATAGCGTTTCGGAACCTTCGGTGGATAATTCAGGCTTCGTGACGATTCTGGAGTCAATTGATAAAAAGTTGTCTAGCTTGGACGCCCGGCTGGCGTTAGTTGAGGAGCTACAGAAGGAAGTAATGGGGTTGAGACAATCACTGGAGTTCACCCAGGAACAGGTAGCATCTCTAGCTAATGAAAACATCGAGCTAAAGGTAACAGTTGGACAGCTTAAAGATCAGATGTTGCAACTTTCCGGGGATAATAAAAAATTTAAAGAGTCAGTATTAGATATCCAAGCCAGAAGTATGCGGGATAATGTTATTTTCTCTGGGATTCCGGAGGGAGTGGAGGAGAATCCGGAGGCCTTGGTTCGGGACTTCTTTCAAAAACAGCTAAAGTTGCCGAGTGAAACCATTAAAGCAATTACTTTTCATCGAGTTCACCGCCTCGGGGCTAAACGGCCTGGGAACACTAGACCGCGCCCGATAATAGCTAAATTCGAACATTATAAACAAAAGGAACAGGTTAAAAGCCGGGGTAGGGAACTACGTGGGACAAATTTTAGCATGAACGATCAATATCCTGCAGAAATCCTGAGCAGAAGGAAAGTTCTATTCCCGATAAGAAAGAAAAATATAAGCGAAGGAATAAGAGCTAACATCTCTGTGGATAAACTCTATATAAACGGTCAGCTGTTTAGAGATCCAGAAGCTACTCCTTGGCTTTATTAGCCATATGATCAAGGTAAGAACTATATCGGTTGCTAATATTGATTAATATTATTAAATATAGTATTTTTTAATATTACTTACCAGATATATTTAATTTTTTTTCAGCACAGCTCGGTGGTGGGACACACTCAGATAGTGGTGATACACAAGGTGGGATGACACTTGATGTGGTAAGAGGGTGTTTTTGTTTTTTCTTATCTGAATTATGTTTCCATGTATATCATTTCTCTTTGTTTTCTTGTCTATATTTTTCTAACTCAACAATTATCAGCGCACAAGCACAAGGGTTCACACACGTCTTTGTATATCCATACAATTACTTTATGAATGAAAACTTCCCTGATTCATTTTCAAAAGAAACCGCAATTACTTTATTTAAAAATCATATATAGTTATTCATTAAGGAATATGTTTTTGTCTGGATCTATTGTTATCTTTTATATTTGTGATAGTGGGTGTGGTATAGATTTATTATCATTAGCACAAGTATGGGTTCTTTAGGGTTTGTCACATGGAACATTAATGGAGCCGGTAGCCAACATAAAAAATATAGGATTTTTAATCAGATTAAAAGATTAAAGGCAGATGTTGTATTACTCCAAGAAATTCATAAATTGGCCTCAACTGTAGATGAGCTAAAATCTTCAGAGTTTCCTAATGTATTCTCAGCCTGTTATAATTCTAGACAAAGAGGGGTAGCAATTTTAATACATAAAAATGTTAACTTCACAGTATTAGATCAGGTTATAGACCCACACGGTAGATATATAATATTAAAGTTATCAATATTTAGACAAAATTATTGTATAGTTAGCATATATGGGCCAAATGTAGACGACGCTTCTTTTTTTCATGACTTTTTTTCCACTCTATCAAAGCACATGGATTCCTCACTGGTAATGGGAGGTGATCTCAACTTTGGTTTCAATGACAAAATAGACAGACTGAATACAGTGGGAACTCAACGCAGTTGGCAATCTATAAATATAGTTAAACAGTATATGAATGATTATGGACTCTGCGATGCATGGCGTTCTTTTCACCCTGATAGCAAAGAATATTCTTTCTTTTCACATGTGCATCACTCATATTCTCGTATAGATTATTTCATAGTAAGCAATTCATTGCTGACCAACATTTCAGACACTAAGATCCACACCATTGCTGTCAGCGATCATGCACCAGTTACTCTATATTTAGATTATAAAAAAGAAACTAGAAAAAATATAAATTGGAGATTCAATACATCACTGCTTCAAGAAGAAGAATTTTTGCAATATTTTAAAATAGAATGGGCATCATATTTAGAGTTGAATGATTTGCCAGGAACATCAGCATGTACACTTTGGGAGGCTGGGAAAACAGTTATGAGAGGTAAAATAATATCCTATTCAACAAATAAAAAGAAAAAAGAAAATAAACGTATTGAGGAATTAGAGAAATCCATTAAACTATTAGAAGGTCTACAAGAAGAGGAAACACAGCAAAAACTACGCAAAGTAAAATTAGAACTAAATGAAATTATTGATAAGAAAAATAAATTCTTGATACAAAGACTTAGATTAGATAATTTTGAATACGGTAATAAATCAGGGAGCTTTTTAGCTAATCAACTTAAATTAAACAAAGAAAAAACATATATATTTGGTATTAAAGATAAAGATGGAAATATAATTCATGATGAGGGAAAAGTAAACAATGTTTTTAAAGATTTCTATAAAACTCTATACACTCCACAAATAAATCCATCTAATGAGGATATTAATGAATTCTTAGAGAAAGTAACACTCCCAAAACTAGATATTAGTCAATCATCAAAACTAGACTCACCATTAACTTCAGATGAGCTCCATGAAGCAATTAAAAGCATGCCTAATAAGAAATCGCCAGGTCCTGATGGATATCCAGTAGAATACTATAAAAAGTTCTGGGATATACTGGAACCAATATTTTATAGAGTGCTACTTGAGTCAGAAGAAAATGGCAGGCTACCAACACATATGAATTCAGCCAACATTAGTCTCTTATTAAAGCCAGGCAAAGACCCAGTATTACCTACGAGTTATCGTCCAATCTCTCTCATTAATGTTGATGTTAAAATAATTTGTAAAGTCTTATCTAAAAGACTAGAGAAGATAACTCCTGTTATTATACATCCAGACCAAACCGGATTCATAAAAGGAAGACACTCAGACACAAATACACGAAGATTATATAATGTAATAGAGTATTCGTATTTTAAAAATATTGAAACAGCTATTTTTTCTTTAGATGCTGAAAAAGCATTCGATAGAGTAAATTGGAATTTCTTATTTGCTACCTTAAATAAATTTGGATTTGGGGATTACTTCATTAACTGGTTAAAAATATTATATAGTTCACCAACAGCGTGTGTCAGGACAAATAATCAATTATCTTCAAGCTTCTGTTTACAGAGGGGCACCAGGCAAGGTTGTCCACTTTCACCAGCATTATTTGCTATTTTTATTGAACCGTTAGCAGCAGCAATAAGGCAAAGTGTTGATATTAAAGGCATAAAGGGTAGAAACATAGAACATAAAATGAGTCTTTATGCTGACGATGTTTTGCTTTTTCTTGAGAACTCAGGAAACTCAATATCCAATGTTATCAAGTTAATAAACTCATTTTCAAAAGTTTCTGATTATTCTATAAACTGGACAAAATCTACAGTGCTTCCGATAAATTGTGTGTTTAATAATTCTCTTAATGAAAGACTACAATCAGGTAATATTAAATATTTAGGTGTTAATATCTCTCCTAAATTGGAGGATTTAATAAAATTAAATCATATCCCATTATTAAAGAAAATTGAAGACGATCTTACTAGATGGAGATCTCTACCCATATCACTTATGGGAAGAGTTGCCTCAGTAAAAATGATGGTGCTGCCGAGAATAAATTATTTATTCTCAATGATTCCAAATAAACCTTCAAATGAATGGTTTAAGTCCCTGGACTCTTCTATATCTAAATTCCTTTGGAACAATAAAACTCCGCGTATTAGTTTAAAAACATTACAAAAATCTAAAGATACCGGAGGATTAGAACTTCCAAACTTTTATTACTACTATTTAGCAAACAGATTACAATATATATCAAAGTGGTTAAAACCGAATGCACTAGATGAAACTTGGATGGATATAGAACAAACTTTATGTAATAATATTAGGATTTCAGATCTACCATTTATCAGTACAGATTTAAAAAGACATGTCTGCTTTAAGAGCATCAATATTAGCTCATCTCTGACAGCATGGTGGGAGTATCTGAAAATGACAAAGTCTTCACTACTCCCATGTAGACATACACCTCTCTGGAACAATCCTGACATTCAACAAGAAAATAATATGTTAAATTTCCCAGGTTGGAGAATGAAAGGTATTGAATGTCTGGAACACATATTTGAGGGTATAGACTTTATTCCATTTAATAAATTAATAATACAATATGACATTGATAATAAATATTTCCTACAATACCAACAAATTAAGTCAATTGTAAAAAAGAAATTTAAGCTTAATAAAACATTGTTGGAAACCCCAACATGTGTGTTAGAGTTTATTAATTTTCAACCACCGAAATTATTATCTAAAATATACAAAAAATTGTCTAGGATCGATGACTCGATAGCACTACCTGTTGAAAAATGGGAGTCAGATTTATCAATCAACTTTGAACAAAAAATTTGGTCTCAAGTATGTTCAAATACTTTTAAATTGACTAGACTCTCCAATTTACAATTAATACAATATAAGGTTCTCTATAGAGTACATTATACAGGGGAGCGAATGTTTAAGATGGGCTTTATACCATCTAACAAGTGCTCACAGTGCATAAGTAATACACCTGATGATTATATTCACGCGCTCTGGTTCTGTCCATCCGTTCAGAGGTTCTGGGTACAGGTATGTGAAGACTTGTCTAAATGTTTGAAAATTAATATCCCACTCTCTCCATCTGTTTGCTTATTGGGTATCTTTGAAGATGTTATACTAGAAAAAAATACATCCTATATGCTTTTCACTGCCTTATGCATCGCAAAGAAAACCATACTCGTAAATTGGAAAAATAAAAATAATCTTAGCGTTAATCAGTATAAAAATCTTCTGTTAGATCATATTAGTCTTGAAACAGCATCTGCCGACACATTGGATCAACCTATTTGGCATTCTTTGATCGGCTCCGTTACGTAGTGAGGGTGGGGGGTCTGGGATGTGGCCTTGTGGGGCATTGGGACTGGAGGGGGGGGAGGTTGGGGTTTGGGGCGCCGGGGGGTTAGGGCTGCTTGGGCGGGGAGGACCTCGTCTTCGACCTGGGGAGGACCGGGGGGTTCTGGGGGATAT
>JBBPBX010011214.1:42425-56379 GCA_038048925.1 Garcialebias charrua | reverse complement strand
GTCTCCGTCTCCCCCACGCCCCACCCACCGTCGACAAACCTCACAGAAGAGATGAGCGCCCTGTCATGGCAAGTAACCTAGAACACTGGGAATAGCAATAGCACGCTGTTTATTTTGGGTTTTGTAACTTTTGTACTTTTTTGAATTATTTAAATATTTTTACTAAATATTTTCCGCAGAAATACCTGTATATGGGAGAATTTTTCAGTTGCCCTCAATCAAATCATCTTTAGTGTTTTTTACCTTCTATACACTTTCCAGCTTTTAGCTACGTCCTTGCTCATTTTAGCTCTTAGCTAAGGTTTGGTTAGTTTAACTTTTGGCTACAGCCTAATAACATTTATCTACGGGTTTTGAGCAAACGATGTGTTAAAAAACAACAGTTGCCAGAATGAAAAATAATTATTAATGTATTAATTTAGAAGAAACTCCGCTCAAAACCAAACATCGTAAAAGAATGACAATAAAAATAAACAATAAACTTTTTTCAACTGTTAACAGAACTTTCTCTTTTTGTCACTTGAAAGTTATTTTTGGTGACCTTTCTTCCACTTTACTGTACAGAAAAATGTAAGAACAATTCAGCTCATCTGTTGCGTAAAAGGAAACAAGTCAATTTCCCAAAATATCAAACTAGTTTCAAGAAAAAGTGATTTGAAAAAATGATTCAAGTACTTAAGTCAGGTGACGAGTGAAGCAATCTAAATAAACAGCAATATGCTTCAATTTGTAAGGAAACAACCTTAACACACACCAAACTCGCACCCTGTCTGCTCTGTCAGTGGAACGGATTTAGTCAAGTCCTCGTTAGCTGAAAATAATATAATAAGACCATTAGGCCAAACGGGGTCAGTGGAGCACTGAGTGGGCAAGAATATTCACACAGCTTGTCATTCTATGGCACAAAGCTGAGCCTGATTTGTTATATTCACAATGGGAAGCACCTGCGCTGAACTGAGAGAGCCCAGTTCAGCCAACTGTTTCAAGCATCGACTCCACTGGGAGCCTCCTTCCTTTGAGGTCTGTCAAACCCAGAAAAGCGACTCGTACTACTTCCTCTGACTAATAAGTCTCCGTTTGTTCCTTTTTTACTGTCTGAAGACTAAACAAAAAGAATAGAAACTAAAGACGAAGACAGTGAAGGAAAAGGAAACATGAAACAGTTGAGCGGTAAGGAGACATTGAATTAAAATAAGAATATAAATAATATATAGGACCTATAGGTATATCCTAGGTACGGGGAGTCCTCGACTTACGAACGAGTTCTGGACCTAAGGACTGTTCGTATGTCGAAAATGGCGTAAGTTGGATCACATACCAAAATTTTTTTTTTTTTTTAAATAAATTAATACATGTACAGTACTGTACAGTCACCAAGCACTTAGCATATCCTAACACAGTTTTTAAAGATGAAGGAGTGAGTTGAATTGTCTCCCTTTATGTGAATGGAGCCTGCTAGGGAGGAGGGAGACAATTCAACTCACTCCATCTTTAAAAACTGTGTTAGGATAGGCTAAGTGCTTGGTGACTGTACAGTACTGTACATTTATCTATTTATTTAAAAATATATATTTTTTATTTATAAATAGATAAATGTACAGTACTGTACAGTCACCAAGCACTTAGCCTATCCTAACACAGTTAAGGAGTGAGTTGAATTGTCTCCCTCCTCCCCAGCAGGCTCCATTCACATAAAGGGAGCTACTTTCACTTTATGTGAAAGGGAGACAATTCAACTCACTCCTTCATCTTTAAAAACTGTGTTAGGATAGGCTAAGTGCTTGGTGACTGTACAGTACTGTACATGTATTCATTTATTTTAAAAAAATATATATATACACACAGTATATATATATATATATATATCTTTTTTTTACAGTGTGTTCGTAAGTCCGAGTTGCCGTAGGTCAGGGGTGCCGTAAGTCGGGGACTCCCTGTATAGGTATATATACTTCTAACATGTAAATGAGAATATTTAAGAAAAAAAATATTGTTTTACTTGCTCACTTTTTAATTGAAACACACAAAAAATGCATTTGTCAGTGTATCTTTTTTTTTTTTTTTTTAACAACGCAATTAACTGTTTCCACTTTTGGAGAAGTAACAGGGTGAAAACTCTCAAAGAATGAAGTCAAAATATGCTAAACTGAGAGAAATGTTAGATAATGGCTGTGATTATTAGGGGCTCAAAATTGCAAGAAGGTGAATTATCAGTTGCAGTTTGACTTAAAGGTGTTGTGACATGATGCTAAAACATAGACATCTTTAGAAAGATGAGCTACTCAGCTTTGATTTTTTGTACACAGATGCGTCGAATAATTAATATATAAAAGTATTTATTAATAAAATAGTGCTCTGCAGTGCGTCGCAGTTTTCGGGTGGAGAAAGGAGGGGTCAAACGCTGACGCATTTTTATGACGCAATGGCTGGAACACGCCTTGTAAATAACAAATAGCAGTGTATATATAAACCGAGGAATTAAGCAATTTAAGTGAAGATTTGAGCGATTTGTCTTCAGTTTGGGAAGCCGAAGTTAGTTCGAGTGATGAACAACAAACAGCTGGTTCTAATAAAGGTCTGCACCCGTATTTATTTGAGCCTTACCGTTCAGAAGTGAGGGGGGCTCCGAGGGGGACATCTTTGTTTTGTCCATTCTTGACAAAGTATTTCATCTTTTGGGAAAGTGAAAAGGCTCACTTGTTCACTGGCGATATTAGAACACCCAAATGCGACACAACGTACCAGCATTTTTCAAGTTATACAAAAAAAATAGGCGCTCTTGAACACAATGACACTGCATGCTAACAGCACCCGCAGACTGAATTCAAGTCCGTACGTCACAGACGTTGCATGCGTAAGTACCCAGATGTCCCGTGACGAAACACGGCGCCAATTTTAAAATCACGTTTGAAACAAATTTTCATGGATTTATCATTTTGCTTGTAAAACCTAACATACCGTACTTTTCGGCAGATAAGACGCAGTTTTTTTGCTAATTTGAATGCCATCGCCGTTTTTCATTTTGGCCAAAAATGGTGCAGTACCACTTTTGTCTGCTAGGGGGACACTTCCAGAGAGTACACTGACCGTTTCTAGCTCATGTGTCCGAAAAAAGCCTCCTCTGCTCGGATTGCTCTGTCGCTACCCAGCCTCCTGCTCTGGAGGTAGTTACTATTAGCTGTGATATTAGCTGTTTTTTTTTAGCAGGATAACTCATAAACCACACCGCGGATTTTCTTGAAACTTACAGAGCGTAATTATTTGGTGGTCATTAACAAACTGTTAGCTGCAGAAGATTTTCAGAGCTAAAAAAATTGCTCTTTTAGCTTTGTTGTTAGCGGTATAGCTACAGCAAATGGATACCTACCGTTTAGGTAGGTGCGTGTAATTATATGAGTTTCATTTACAAACTGTTGCCCTGTACAAGACATTTGAGATCAAATTCAAAATTGTATTCTTTTTTTCGAGACGGAATCGTCTCCTTAGCTTCGGTTTTATTTCCGTTTATATACTGTAGTTATAAATCATATACCACTCGGCAGATTTTTTTGTTTAGCTTATAGAGTGTAATTATATGGGTTTTCATTTACAAACTGTTGACCTGTATAAGACATTTGAGATAAAATTAAATGTTTTATCATTTATTTTATTAGCGCACGTGACCGTTTGGAAAACGTCAAACCGAAACAATTTAAATTCAGCAGATTTGACCATTTCGTGAATTGATTAAGGAACGGTTAAGCTCAGGAACCCTTGTGCTATAATGTCAGCTAAGAAATATATTTTTTCTCAGCAAACAAATAATTGTTTTTACCGTGTTAATCTTGTAAAGTCCTTCCATACTGGCTCGGTTCTGTGGCCGCCATTTTCAGCAGGGCAAATGAGGCGCTGACGCGTCGCGTAGCGGTGACGCATAATAGATGCGACTTATAGGGCGAAGCGGCTTATTTATGGATTTTTACAAATTATTCCCAATAATTGAACAAAGCGGCTTATACAGTACACAGAAGCGTATTTTCCGCCGAAAAGTACAGTAGTTGAATGATACAACATATATATGTTGTGCCACTTTATGCATAGTTCCAAAATCATGTCACACCACCTTTAATCCTGGATGGTTGTGACCAAGTGACCAATTATCTGTGTTTTGCATGGTTATTTTTTGAAATTTTTTTTGTTTTTGGTTTAATATTTAATCAATTTTAAATGAAAATTTTCATTCATTCAACCTTTATTTAGTCAGGTAAATCTTTTGAACCTCATGGGCTCATTTACGAAAGTGACCTGCTAAAACTAAAGAACAATGAACAGCAGTGATAGAATTTCATTAAACAATAAACAAACAAACAATAAACAATAGAAAACAAAAAGAGAGAAAAAAACAAAAGATTTTTTTTTTTTTTTAACAAAGTATCAAAAAACTAGCAAAACATTATAAGGTAGACGTATAAAATCAAAGACAGGAACAAATCTGCATTGGTTTTTGCCAGGATTCCAACAGATTCTGAAAACCATTTAGAGAAGTCAAGGTCGAGAGCTTCAGATCTTTTTGTAAGATATTCCATGAAGCAGGAGCAGAGTAGGAGAAGGCCCTTTTTCCAAGTTCAGTCCTCACTGACGGAACACTGCAGGTAATCATGTCCTGAGAGCGCACACTGTAGCTGCACTCACGCAAAGACATGTAGGAGGAGATGTATGAGGGCAGCAGACCAAGAAGTGATTTAAAGATGAAAATGTACCAGTGGAAGAGTCTGCGTGAGGTTAATGATGTCCAGTTAACCAGTGAATACAGGGTGCAGTGGTGGGTACGATAATCACAACCAGTTATGAATCTTAGTGCACCATGATAGACAACATCCAACATCCGCAGGGTGCTTGTAGGAGCATTCATGTAGAGAATGTCACCGTAATCAATGGAGGGAAGGAAAGTCACAGATACAAGGCGTTTCCTAACATTCAGTGATAGACATGATCTGTTTCTGAAAAAGAAACCCAGTTTAACTTTCAGTTTCTTCACTAGGTTTTCCACGTGGAGTTTAAAAGAGAGATGTGAATCGATCAGGATACCCAGATATTTATAGGAATCAACAAACTCAATAGGGACACCATTTGAAGATAAAATCAGAGGAGGATCTGCTGGAACCGCCTTCCTATTTGAAAAAAACATCCCTTTTGTTTTATCAGCATTTAGGACAAGTTTGAGATGGAACAAATCTGACTGGATGATGTCAAAAGCGGATTGTAGTAACTGGAAAGCCTTAGCTACTGAATATGAATAAAGATGAATAAAATCTACATTATTTATTTTTGAGTGTTCGGCCAAATAAAACTGAAAATTTTAGGATGTTCACATCACCCGCATTGTACCTGGGTACAATCAGTGCAGTTACAACATGCAGTGACTCTCAGGACATCATTACCTGCAGCGTCCCCTCAGTGCAGACTGAACTTGGCAAAAAAAACTTTTCCTACTCAGTTCCTGCAACCTGGAACACCTTACAACAAGAACTGAAGTTGTCCACCTTAATTTTTTAAGGGGTTTTCAAATAGTGGTGCAAGAAAAAAAAAATCGATTTTTTAAAAATAATCTAGATTCTTAGTCCTGGCGATTCAGAATCGATTCCAAAAGCCCCAAAATCTTTTTTTTTTTTAAGATTAAAACCCAAAGAAAGAAAAGAAAGAAAGAAAGAAAGAAAATAAAACCATATCTCATAGTACTGCATATGAAAGAATATGTACGGTACATAAAATGAAAGGTGGCAGAAAGAAGAAGAAATCTTATTTTGTCTGCCCCTTTTTTTAAAAACAAAACAAGTCCAAAAAAATCAATTCAAACAATAATCTTCTATAAGTAACAGAGCAAAAAGCTTAACTAATACTCGTTATTTAAGTTACAGAATTTAATGCATTCCTGTATTATTTGTTCCTATTTTTGGTATAAATATCAAAGGATGCAAAAAAATGTATACAATAAGGAACCTAAAATTATTGTTTTAAATAAATGTTCTACATGTATTCGTTTACATTGTTGTTTAATGTTTTCAGCTTGTCAATTACAAAACTGAAACTAAATTTATGACCATTTTAATAGAAAAATCGTTTCTGAATCGAAAAATCGATTTTGAATTGAATCGTGACACCAAAAATCGGAATCAAATTGACTCTCCAGACACAGAGATTTGCACCCCTAGTTTCAAACATGTCAATGGACAAATTAAGGCAGATATATGTTCTTGATTTTAGTATCTGTTTTACGACACCCCGATTAATTTTTTTAAACACTACTCTTATTTTAACTGCATGTTTACTGTAGTTTATAGTTATTATTGTCTGTACTTTATATATTTGGTCTGGAACAGGTCTCTCTTGTAAATGAGTCCTCGTGGCTCAATGAGACTAGCCTGTATAAATAAAGGTTGAATAAAAAAAAACTGCTTTGGCTCACTTTGGCTCCACCATATAGCCTCATCCCCAACTCTACAGGAGAATACTTCTAAAAGTAAAATAGACAGTATTGGTGCAGTCTAAATATTATTTATCCTCAGCGTAGTTAAGACATTTGGGGATGTTGCTTTGATGTTTGTTTGTTTTTTAAATAAAGGCAGATCTCATCTCATACTCATCTCAAGTACTTTTACCTGATCAAAGCAAAAAAATAAATTAAAAATAAAGATAAATTTCACCAAAAACACAGCTATAGCTCTCTGGACTACCAAAAAATAAATAACTGAGAAAGCTTTGAGATGACCACGACGACTTTATGCCAGTTTGAACAGGGGTGCACCTATAAATCGGCCCCGATTTCCTTAATTTTGGGAAATCAGAAATCGGCCAACGCTTGCATGAGAAACCGATTTTACAGATTTCTTTAGTTTTAACAACAATTGTCTAAACTTCATTTATATTTCAGAGCACTACCTTGTGACCAGTTAAAACAAGTTTGTATTGTAGAATATTGTTCAAGGGTATATTTTTCAACAAAATAAGATTGAAATTTGAAGGCGCATTGTGACCTTACAACATCTAACAGTGTTGCTTATAAAACAAAATCGGTATCGGCCAAAATCTGAATCGGCAGGTCAGACTTTGTAGAAATCGGTGATCGGCCAAAAAACTGCAATCGGTGCACCACTAAAAAAACAAGACAGTGAGGCAAATGTTTCAAGACTAATTGTGGTTTTGTTGCAAGAGTTGCAACAAAGTGAGAAATTGACCTTTAGAGCCACAAGCTTCAGTTCTGCAGCTGATAATCATGTGAATTGTTGTGTGACGATCTGATTTACATCACAGCTCAACTTTGCCTCCTGTTAAATACACAAAAACTAATCTAACAGCATAATATCGAAAAGTATCATTTTAAATGTGGTTTCATCAGCAAAGAGCAATGTCAAACGCTCCAACTACCAACTTGGACTTTCATAGAAGAGTCGACTTCAACACGGTATGAAAACAGAAAAGGTTAACTGGTATTAGCACGGTTATAATTTCCCACTTTGGAGCCGAGCCTACAGCAGGAAACAGATGTGGACAAACCTCATATAATCCAGGCATCTGGGGACATGGGGATGTTTTGTGTTTTGTGTGAGCGCGCATGTATTTATTGCTCGTCTGCTCAGATAATCATCGTCTCCATCAAGAGTCAAGGTTCTGCATATTCACCTCCATGTGACGCTATAAAACCAGCCATTTCTTTCAGCCGTGGACTTTCTGCACATCTGTTCAACATGTTTCACAGCATCACAACACAACAAAACTTCCTGTGTTGGTTGATCAACATAAGGAGAGAACACACTCCAAGAGCTCAGATCACGTTGGAGGGTCAGCTCGTTTTCATCCTGCAAAGTCTCACAAACATGCACAGCTGCAGAGCGGAAACATCATGTTAGGGGTTTTTCTCGGCAACAGTCGTCTCAAGAGGCAAAAAAAAGTAACGGAAAGGACACTAAGAAAATCTAGGAAGGCTTGTTTCTTGTAGTAACACGAGGCTGGCGGACAGTAGCTCCCCCCCAATCTCAGAAGCAGCAGCCAAGCCCTGAAGTGTACCCCTCTACACCCACACACACAAACAAGCTCATAAAAACAGAGACCAACAAACACAGATGGAATCTCATTTTCTGATGGATAACAGACAAGACAACCAACACGGCAGATTTTAGCAGCTTTATGGTGTGGGTCTGTTGTAAAAGTTGTGAGCCACAACTTATTTCCTCAAAGTTATTTAATACTTACAATAGTCCCTCGTTTATCGCAGGGGTTACGGTTCCATACACCTCAGCAATAAGTGAAAAACTGTGAAGTAGAAACGCTGTAATTATTTTATATTTGGCTTTATATACCCTCCCCACACTCTTGTAGAGTTCTAAACTCTTAAACCTACTTGAGTTAACAATATACCTATGCGTACTGCACAGTAGACTAGCTACTGCAAAATTTTATATGGGGACTAATGATCCTTGGTCCAGGTTTGATCGGCTCTCTGCAGACATTGAGCACCAAGACGCTTTTAGAGAGAGCCGAACCTTTCGATAACCCGCACAAAACCACACAATGATCGAGTCCAAATAATCCAGAGGGATCCGGATGAAAAAAGTCCCGGTGAGCTCTGGAGAAAACACCGGACCTCCAAGCAATGCCTCCACGCTCAAGAGGCCTCATGGGCCAGCAAGCAGCTCTCAGACTGACCGATGAGGCTGGAAGTAGTCATGGTCCAATTCCCGGTTGGTTCTGCACGGCTCTCTGCATCCACAGAGCGCCGAAGTCACTGTGAATAAGGACCACATATTTTCGGATCGGATCAAAACTTTCCCTCCATTTCTGTACAAAGCAACGGTCGGAATCACTGTTGGCTTCTGGGTAATGTAGTCCTTTTTTGACTGGCAATACAGTGTGGGTTTAATGAGAGAAAACTACAAAATGGTGGCGCCTGTTCAAAGTATTTTTTTCGTCAACTTTGTACTGTCCCAATCACGTGAGTAATATTAAAGTTGACAAGTGAGTAATATTAAAGTTGACAATTGTGTGACATGTACAATCTTACTTTGAAAATCTGCAAAAGTCAAACCACGAAGTAGTGAGGGACTAATGCATTTTGAAATGTGATCCACTTGGATAAAAACAAGTTGTGTAATATGTCCAGCATTTATTAGAGTAACAAGGTTTTATAATCATTAGCATCATTTAGGATTAAATTATGTAATATTTGTTATTCTTCTCGTCATTATTCTGATAAAATTCTAAAACCCTGTTTGTTTCTATCAAAGTGGTTTCAGTGCAAAACTGGAGATAGAGCTAGTTCATGTTTAAAAGCCCAAACTGGTGTAGCCGTTAGTCTTCTCAACTAAAACAGAACCACAAACTTTAACCTTAGAAAGAAGTTAAACTGGAAAAACATGAGCTTCTCAACCAGCTTCAAAAGACTTGACTTGAGCTGGTTGAGTTCCAGATGGTCTATCTCGGGCTGTTTTGTTCACAGAACCAGGTTATAGGTAGAACTATCACAGGTCTGTTACTGCTACTGCTTTAGTGAGTCTAAAATTGAAGACTGCATCATGCTGGCATCATTCAAGCGGAAGACTTGATTTCAACAAAAACAATGCAGTGATCCAAATCCTTTTTTTTTTTATTAAGACCAGTTATCTACTATTGTTTTTTCTACAACTTGGTGAAAGCGATGAACTGTCAAGTTTTCCAAGACGGCTTAACAAATAACACAATTCTAGACACAAATGTGGGCTTTGCATTCTTGACCAAAAGTTTGTGGTTGTATTTAAAAGACCTACAAAGTGTGCACCTATAACAAGCATGCACAACTTTAAAAATAAATAAATAAAGGGGGAAGCCCCCTGGTAACACTAACTGTTCGTACACACAAATACGCCACACCTCGCACACACACACATTTGCAAGTGGTGTATTTCGTTACCGTCGCCGCCCCTCTGAGCTTTTTATGTCTACCAAACAGGACACTTCAGAGAACTGTGTGTGTTTGCACTTTTTCGCTTTCTTTGATGTGACGCTTGGGAGTAATCAGCATGCAAAGGTGTGGCAAACGCACACAAACACACACACAGGGGCTGAACTAAACCCCGTCTAGACTACAGTACGGAGTCTAAAAGTAGGTACAACTGTGTTTATGCAGGCAAGATATTATTAAAGCTGGTGCGATGACAACAGCAAGGTAAAAGCTTGCACATATCAAGGTTTCTTTCAGTTTCCGGCTGTACGACTGGTTTCCTGTCGTTGCCTCCAGCTCCTTTCACACCTCATCTCAAAGTATTGGAGGTCTCACCTGGTGACAACTTTTAATATATTCACACAAGCCTGAAATGTTTGCAGAAATGTGACTTTATTAATGAATTTATGAAAGAAAGAAAAAAAATATATATATATATATATAGTGTACACACACATATACAGGAGAGGGCTCGCCTCAGGGATGTGTGCTGAGCCCTCTCCTGTTCACTCTGCTCACGTATGATTGTACACCTCCCCATCCAGGCTGTCACATTGTAAAGTTTGCAGATGATACAGCTGTGGTGGGATGCATCACAAACAATGATGAGTCCAGCTACAGGCAGGAGGTGGAACACCTGGAGAGCTGGTGCAAGGACAATAACCTTCACATCAATGTGAAGAAGACAAAGGAGATGATTGTGGACTTCAGAAGGAACAAACACACCCACACCCCACTGAACATAAGTGGATCTGCGGTGGAAGTGGTCTCCAGCTACAAGTACTTGGGTGTACACATGAATGATAACCTCAGCTGGAGCAACAACACCACCAGCCTGATCAAGAAAGGTCATCAGAGACTCTACTTCCTCAGACGGCTGAGACGAGCTGGTCTGAGAAGCTCAGTCCTCACCTCCTTCTACAGGTGTGCAGTGGAGAGCATCCTGTGCTCCAGCATCAATGTGTGGCATGGAGGCTGCACAGCTGCAGAAAGAAAAGCTCTACAGAGAGTGGTGAAGGCTGCACAGAAGATGTTGGAGTCAGTCTCCCCACCATCACAGACATTTACACCTCCAGATGCAGGAAGAGAGCCACCTGCATCATGAAGGACCCCACTCACCCAGCACACACACTCTTTGTCCCGCTCCCCTCAGGAAGGAGGTTAAAGGCCGGCGCAGAGCTCCGCGCTTGAGCGAGCGCGGCGCCCCGCTTTGTGAGCGCCGTGCGTGCGCCGCTGCACAAGCCCTTTGAACGTTCACGCGAACGCGCCAAGCTCCAATTTTACGACCGCGTACGCGAAGCGCGGTGTCTGACCAATCAGCGACCTCAGTTCAGTCCCCCTCCGCGTGCAGCTGCTCACAGAGAACGTGAGAAGAAAGCAGAGCTCTGCCCGGTGAACAGGCGCGCACAGAATGTCCCGTGTGTGGCGTCTAGGGAGGACGCTGAGCTCTGCATCGGGCTTAAGGAGCATTAAGTGTAGAACCACTTTGGGGAACAGCTTCTACCCTGAGGCTGTTTGACTCATGAATATCTAACCAAAATAATCACTGTGAAAAATCACATCATGTTGCTGCTGATCTGTTTCGTGTTGCTGCTGATCTGTTTCGTGTTGCTGTTCATTCGTGCTCATCTGCTCACACAGACTCATGTTTGTGCTGCTGTTCGATGTAATGTTTTTACGCTATTAGTGCTTAATGTATATTTAGTTGATGTTTTTCTTAGATTTTGTTACTGTTTTTCTTTTACATTTTATTTTTGGATGTAACTGGGACCATGTGTACATAATCTCGTTCCACCACATGTACCACGAGATAAGAATGACAAATAAATCTCAAAGTCAAAGTCAAAGTCAACTTTATTGTCAGATCTGCAATATGTACTGTACAGGACATACACAGGACCGAAATTGCGTTTCTCTCAGTCCCTCGGTGCAACAGTAAACATCTAAACATTGAAACACTGAAACATATAATAATAGACATAAGCATAAAATAGTAAAACTAACATTGTCCTGAGTTTTTTTTTTTTTTTTTTCATAGCGGTGCAAGAGCATGAAAATCCACACCAACTCTAAAACTAAAACATTAAACATTTAATGAACATAATACTGTCCTGAGTTTTTGCATACTAGCACAAAAAAAGAGTATAAAAAGTATAACTAAAATAAACTAAAGGTTTCTAGCATTGACATTTGCAAAGTGGCAAAGCAGCGTATGAGTCAATGTACACAGTATATGTATGAGGTAGTAGTTGATGTTGTTATAGAGGCAAAAAGTGGCATATGCAGTAAGGCACATTGGGCATCCCTAAATAAGACCGTTCAGAGCACACTGTATATGTACCAGCAGTGGTGTAGATATTAGAGTAGTGTAAATAAATGTAAACAGTAGTAATTACATGTAAGCAGTAGTAATAAAAGTAAACAGTATTAATAAATGTAAACAGAGAATGTAAACAGTATTATGATTATAGGCAGTGATGTAATACAGACATTAGTGCAAGTATGAGAAGTAGTGCAAACTGTATGAGCACATGACCGAGAGTTTAGTGAAAAACTTTGTGTTGAGTGATAATGTGTGAGAAAGTTTTAGTGTTAAGGCAGTTCAAATGGGAGGGGGGGCAGAGCAGGCAGAGTGTTTAGCATTCTGACTGCCTGATGAACAGAGCTGTCTCTCAGTCTGCTGGTTCGAGCCTGGAGACTCCTCAGTCTCCTCCCTGATGGCAGTAGTCTGAAGCAGCTGTGTAGTGGGTGTGTGGGATCACCTGCCATGCGGTGGGCTTTCCGAGTGAGGCGTTTGCTGTGTAAGTCCTGCAGTGAGGGCAAGGAGGTGCCCACGATCTTCTCAGCTGCTCTCACAATGCGCTGGAGGCTCTTGCGGCAGGATGCAGTACATGCACCAAACCACACAGTGATGCAGCTGGTCAGGACACTTTCTATGGCACCTCTGTAGAAGGTGCTCATGATGGGGGTTGAAGCTCCAGCCCTTTTCAGCTTGCGGAGAAAGTAGAGACGCTGGTGAGCCTTCTTTGCCAGTGCTGCAGTGTTCCTGCTCCAGGACAGGTCCTTTGAGACGTGCACTCCCAGGAACTTGGTGCTGTCTACTCTCTCCACTGCGGTGCTGTTGATGGTCAGAGGGGCATGTTGGGCATCCTTCTTCCTGAAGTCCACAACAATCTCCTTTGTCTTCTCCACGTTGAGAGTGAGATTGTTGTGTCCGCACCACAAGGCCAGGCGGCTCACCTCGTTCCTGTAGTCCGTCTCATCGTTGTTGCTGATGAGACCCACCACTGTTGTGTCGTCCGCAAACTTGATGAAGTGGTTGGAGCTGTACGATGGTGTGCAGTCGTGTGTTAGCAGGGTGAATAGAAGGGGGCTCAGCACACATCCTTGTGGGGCCCCTGTGTTCAATGTGATGGTGCTAGATGTGTTACTCCCGACCCGCACTGTCTGTGGTCTCCCGGTCAGGAAGTCTAGCAGCCAGTTACACATTGAGGTGTTCAGCCCCAGACTGTCCAGTTTAAGGATGAGCTGTTGGGGGATGATGGTGTTAAATGCCGAGCTGAAGTCGATGAACAACATTCTAACATAGGAGTCCTTCGTGTCCAGATGTGTGAGAGCTGTGTGAAGGGCAGAGGAGATGGCATCGTCGGTTGAGCGATTAGGTCGGTATGCAAATTGGAAGGGATCCAGGGAGTCAGGGAGGACAGATGTGATGCTTTTCATGACTAGCCGTTCAAAGCACTTCATCAGGATGGGGGTGAGTGCTACTGGGCGATAGTCATTGAGGCATGCGGGCGTTGCCTTCTTTGGGACAGGGATGATGGTGGTGGCTTTGAAACAGGTGGGGACGATGGCCTGGCTCAGTGAGATGTTAAAGATGTCTCTGAATATACTTACAGTATACTACTGAAAGCATGTACCTATAAATGTCTTACTATTCTTCTATTGCTTATCTGTAGTCGGGTCTGGGAGGCAACTGGTTCAGGAGAGTAACCTGGGACA
>JBBPBX010011214.1:24640-37049 GCA_038048925.1 Garcialebias charrua | reverse complement strand
TTCACAGATATAAAAAACGCTGTTTTTGTATGACAACCCAGTGACAAGGATGCCTGCAGCAACAGCACAACATGATGACGTCACACACGCCTACCTCATCTGATCATGGTGGAGAAAATGTCAGCGTTGTAAGTTTTTTTTATCATTAAGGATATTGGATTCCAAAGATTTTTGGACTACGTTGAGCCTCGCTACATTGCCCCCAGTCAGCAATCTTTTTCCGACTGATGTAGCCTTACCCGAGTTTCATGCCATCATTTCCGATGTCATAGAGATGCTAATAGTCAATAGCACTTGAGTGAGTTTGACCATAGATATTTAGACGTCAAGTGTTAGCCCTGTTATCATGATTAGTCTTACAGGACAATGGATTACCCTCCTGAAGATCAGAACTACCTATACAACCCGCTGTCTGAAACGAGTCAACAACATCCTACAGGTACCATCTGGCACATGGCCTATTCCACCTGCTACCCTCAGGCAGAAGGTACCAGTCCATAGGTACCAGGGCTACTAGAATGGCTCACAGTCTGTACCCACAAGCTGTGAGAGACTGTTAAACGAACGTCTCTCTGTAACCCTGCCCACTATCCTTACATCTCAAATCTTATTATGACAATAACTGTGAAATGGAGATTGTTGATATTGATAGTTCTGATCTCCATTGTATTGCTGCAGCAACCAATTACTATCCCTTCAACATCTGGTTGTTTACAGTTTTACCTTCTTCTATCTTGACCTTAGATGCTGTATTATTAGCTGTATTTACACTGATCGTCAGAACCTTGCAAAGTTCTTTCGTACCCCTATGTGCTAAGTTACTAATGTGTAGGTGTTTGATTCTCCATCAAAACTGCATTGCTGATTATAACTGTTGTTATTATGGCAATGACAATAAAGTATAAAGTAAAGTATAGACAAAAACTTTGAACTTAAACAGGCTGTCCTTCATGCACAAGAGTGCAGAGGATCCCACACTGCAGCTAGGAACCTGGAACAAGCCTCCACAAGTGGAACAGCATCGCAGGTGACTAATGCTAATAAATAACATTTAACACTTTTCATTTATAAATCAAAGTGCTATGCATATCATATGGCTGTTACTGAACACTGTATATGTCACCAGCTCTTACAGCGGTTGCACAATTTTTCTAACAAATAAGCCTAAATAAGAGGGCTATGTTCTGACAAAGGAAAGTATTAAAAATAGTAGTATCAATTATCGGCCAAACAAGTTTTAACATATTAGGTAGGGGCGGCCGTGGTGTAGTGGTAATGGCAGTCGACACCTGATCAGAAGGTTGGAGGTTCGAAACCCGCATCCGCCCACCATGTGTCGTTGTGTCCCTGGGCAAGACACTTAACCCCGAGTTGCTCCCGGTAGGTCTGGATGGCGCCTTGCAAGGCAGGCTACCACTACCGGTGTATGAATGTCTGAATGAATGGGTGGATGGCTGGTATTGTAAAGCGTTTTGGGGCTCCTTACAGGGGGCTGAAAAGCGCTATATAAATAAGCTCAATTTACCATTTTACCATTTATAGACATTTATAAGTTTTATAACGTCCAAAATGTCCATATAAGGGGTTGTTATGGTTGTGATGTAATAATTGTTGACGAAGTGTGGGCGGTATGTAGACCTGATAAATAGTTTTATGTGGTAATTGGACAACTCTGTAGATCTTGTCTTCTAGAATGGTATACTTGGTGGTGGGCGTTTCCTGTGCTGATCCTTTTTCTGTTATTTGTTGATACAGATCTTGTGCAAAAGAATCTTCTAGAATGGTATACTTGGTGGTGGGCGTTTCCTGTGCTGATCCTTTTTCTGTTATTTGTTGATACAGATCTTGTGCAAAAGAATCCTCTTGTTGAGCTTTCCAGATGTTCTCATCGGTGATTTGGAGTTGGTGAGAGGTATCTCGCATTGATCGAAGTATAACTGCACAAGTAAGTGGAGAATGGTTGGAAATGTCAATTGGGGCTCGTGACAGTGCATCCGGGACTGTATTATATTTTCATTTTCGATACTCGACAGTAAAAGAGAAGTCCTGCAGTCGGAGAGCCCACCGGATCAGCCGAGTGCTGGGTTTTTGAGTTTTGAAAACCCAGACTAACGATGAATGGTCAGTTACAACCGTGAAATGTCGTCCTTCCAGGTAATATCTCCATTTTTCAAGGGCCCATACAACAGCAAGGCATTCTTGTTCAGTTGTAGAATAATTTCTTTCAGCGGTGTTAAGAGTCCGACTGGCGAAAGCGATGACCTGTTCCGAGCCTAACCCCGTTTGTTGGGTTAACACAGCTCCCAAACCCACATCACTGGCATCTGTATAAACAATAAATGGCAATTTTAAGTCTGGATGGCCGAGGATGGGTGGAGAGATCAGGTGTTCCTTTAATTTATCAAACGATTTTTGACAAGATGGTGTACAAATAAATGTTGCTCCTTTTCGCTTCAGAGCGTTCAGAGGTTCTGTTAAGGTAGAGAAGTCAGGTACAAATCGGTGGTACCAACCAGCCATTCCTAGAAATCTCTGAAGCTGTTTAATATTCTGAGGAATGGGGAATTCTTCAACAGCCTTGATTTTGTCCGGATCTACTGCTATACAAGATGAAAACATGACATGTCCCAAGAATTTTAGAGAAGAATGGAAGAATTGACTTTTCTTCATGTTTATTGTAAGATTTGCTTCACGTAGTTTATCCAATACTGATTGTATGTCAACACTGTGCTGTTCATAGTTGGGGGAGTAAATGATAATATCATCCAAATACACAAAACAGTTTTTTTCTCTAAGTTCACCTAACACCACTTCCATTAGTCTTTGAAAGGTGGCTGATGCATTTTTCAGCCCAAATGGCATAACCTTAAATTGGAATTATTTACGTACACAAAGATTGGTGCACGAACTGTGCTGTGATAAAAAGAGCTTGTTCAGCTGCCGTGGAGTTGATCACAGTAAGGTGTCGCCCGCACTATATGCCACGTGACTATTCAGTGATCTTAATCAGCGTTATTTACATAGCCCCTGATGCTAATGCTAATGACGCCCAGGGAGAAATTCATGACTTACTCACCTCGCTGCAATGTAAATATCCTGAGGGGCTTTTCATTGTTTGCGGGGACGTCAATCACGTTGATCTTCAAGTCTCCCTCCCAGCCTTCAATAAGAACGTCTNNAAAAAAAAAAAACACTACGTTTATTTATTAAGCTTTATTAAGCACAACCTGGCTTGAATTATAACAGTAACAGTGATAAAGAACAATAAAAAGTATCACAAATATATTAATAAGAACTGCACAAACATGAACAAAATAAAACGCGCATATATCAAGATGGCTTTGTTTGCGCCGGCCGGAGCGGCCGTCAGCTGCGCAGCCTCTTCAGCTGTGAACCTGCCAAATAAATCTGGATTTAGTTGCTTAAATACAAAATTATAAATATATTTAAAAATCGGTCAAGAAGTTTTTCTACTTACATGGCTTACATGTTGTCATGTAAGAACAATATCGCGTCCACTGTAGCAGGTTTGAGAGATGTCCTCCTCTGATCGATTGTGAGTCCAGCCGCGCTGAAAACTCTCTCGCTGCTGCTGCTGCTCGCTGGGATGCAGAGCACAGATCTCGCCAACTTGGCCAGTTTTGGGTACACACTCGAGTTTAATTTCCAGAATCCAAGCAAGTCTCTTTCATCGGCCACAGCATGCTTTAGAGTGGTGTACAGCGTGACCTCATCTTCTTCACTGTCTGATTCATCCACTGCGTTCTCCCACTCAGCAAAAGAACTTGATGTTGTTCTTCTTTGTTTTGATGGAGGAGGTGTGAGCGCGCTGCTCGCGGTGACTTTTGATGTTGAAGCTTCAGGAAGTTCAGGTGCGGCAACTTGTTCCGCCGCAGATGAGAGCAGTGTGCGGACGTGAGCGTGCACCTGACGCACGTCAGCTGGTGACATCATTTTGAGCTTGTTAAAGTTAGGCCACAGAAATAATGCAACTCTGTGCAAGTCGTGGATAATAATTTTGCGCTCCAGCACTTCTGCATGTGCGGCGCAGAAACGCCTGCTGCGGAGAGTCTGTGTGTGAGGACTGGCAGTGTTGCTTCAGTTTCTCATTCCAGAGACAAACCAGGTTGATGGTGGGATATTTGTCACCCTCCAGTTCTCTCTGTGCACGGTAAAATGGTTCAAGAAATGTCACTAAAAAGTCCAGCATGTCGGGGGAGACGCTGTCCATAATTGCCTGCTCTCTCCCCAAGAGACATGCATTGATGAGACTACCTGTATAAAAAAGGTAAAAACGAAAATCTGACCAATTGATTGCCTGCTCTCTGGCTGAGTTGCGCAATTTAGTGGCTGCGCTGCGGTTTTCACCATCTAAATTCACTCTATTAATTATTTCCTCATCAGTAAACTTACAGCCTTATATTCTTTACAAGCAGATTAAAACAATTTTATATTGTGTGCATTTTTATTTAGTTTTGTTTGTGCTGTATGATTAAAAAAAACCACATCAAAGCCCGAGCCCGACCCGGCCCGCGCCAATCAAACGCAAAAATATGGCCCTACCCTACCCGAAGTCGGGTAGGGCTCGGGTAGGGTCGGGCTCGGGCGAAGAAACGACACCTCTAGTTACTACTACCAACTTGAATGTCTTGCTTAAAAAACATTGTTAATTGCATTCTCTGTTCAATTTCCATCCAGAAAAACTTGAAAAGCTCATCTAAAAAAACTATAAACATCCCTATCTTCACTGGGGACATCAGTGAACTGCTTGTTTTCTAATTCAGTCACCGCTTACAAAAAAACTATCATAATTTCTGGTCTATAGAGCACACCTGAGTATAAGCCGTTCACTAGTAATGGTAACATGAAACAAAAACTTGCTTCAAACAAACAAAAACATGCTTCGAACCCTGAAGTAAAATTACATAGGACCACTGCTCCGGAGCCTGTTTTGGTGTGTAAAAAGTCTCGTGACACTCGAAACACAAACTGTTTTGTTGTCTGAACCGCCTGACTGGTTCGTGGTCCAATCAGCTGATTGCCTGGCACCCCCTCTTCTCGATTCTGACAGGTGACAGGTTGAGACAGTTTTGAATTGAGAGTGCTCAACACTATAAAACAGCTCTAAAGTGTTTGTAATGTGTTGTGAGAGCAGGAGTGTTTTTGCTGTTGTGTTGTTGATATAATTATGGAGCCAGCAAGGAAAAGTGGTTGTTCGAACATGTGGGAACACTTCATTCTGCTTGCTCATGATAAGGTGGCTTTGGTATTTCAATATGTAAAAAAAATTAAAAAAAGTTATAGTATTGTTCAGCAGTGAATATATTATCCAACCCATTTAATAATAATCTATAATAATAATAATCTAACCCATTTAATAACACAATAAATGTATTTAATGGTACCTAATGTTTGCACCATTTTTTCACAAGATTTTTGTCTTTGTCATTTCATTGTTAAATGATGAAGACTCTGACTCTGCTACTGTTACACAAGCACAATACCATTACAACATTTTTATTAAATCTCTTCAATGCACATTTATCAGTTTTTTTATTTGAAAACATGTAAGCATAAATACATTTTCAAACCAGATAACATACAAAGTTGATGAATTTAAAAAATCGTATTTTTTTCACCACAGTGAAGTTGTTTCTTTAACTCTAGTCATTGAACTTCTTCGGTGTGTGCCACTAAAAGCATAATGCCTAATTTGACAGTAGCATTGCAAATTGCCACAAGAGGTCCCTGTAACTGAAGCTTCAACAAATGAACCTACTTTTGAAACATTTGGCCCAACTGGTTCAGTGCTTCATAAAAGCTTCATTTGCTCATCACTATCGTACACACCAAATAAAAAAAAACACAACAACAACAACAACAACAACAACAACTTTGTACATATATAAGCTGTGGGTGTTCACAATGTTACATGACTAGTATAATACAGCTGTTAAGAGAGATGCACAGCCCTTGTTGTAGATAAGATTCCACCACCAGATGGTGATTTATAGACTTTATTTTTCTTTTCAACACAGACTGACAGAGTGAACCCCACAGGTCTTCATGACAACTACCTCCCTCACTAATGGTTACTCTACTGAATGGCCTAACACACACTAACTCATAATGAATCACATAAACTAACAAGAACAGACTAATCACTAAAAGAACATTGATAAACAGCTAACTGAAATAATTAACAATGAACGTAAATGTTACCCATACTTCTTCTCTGAGGCCATGTGACCACCATTCAACTACAATGAACCAATGAGGTAGTATCATTGAGTCATGACGACCCACCCCCCAAGAGACATGCATTGATGAGACTACCTGTATAAAAAAGGTAAAAACGAAAATCTGACCAATGAAATTACTGAACAGGTCACAGTCGAGCCAATGAAATGGGGAGGGGGAATCTCCCTCTGTGGAACGTGCTCCACGTAGCACTTAGGGGATCCCCCCACCCCCCTCCTCCACTCTGTCTGTGTGTGTGAAACAGTAAAATAATTTTGTGAGGACCCACCCCTCAAGAGAGACATGTATTGGGCAGCTATGTGAGTGCCCGGGTGTGACGAGGCTAAATGTTTTTGATGGCAGGAAGCTTGTTAACCTGTCAAAAAACAAACAAAAAACTTCAATTAGCCGCAGCATTGTGTAAGCCTCAGGATTCAAAGCCTTTGACGAAAGTATTGGCGGCTTGTACACCAAAAAGTATGGTACATAAACTTACCGTAGTGTTCTCACGCGTAGAGCCATGTTGACTTCCAGCTCAACAAAGCTGTCTAAGGAGGGTCTTTACCCCCCTCAACTTTAAAATACACTCCAAGATTTACAGCTAATATATACAGTAGGGTGCACTGATTTCAATTTTCTGGCCGATCACCGATTTTTAGAAAGTCTGACCTGCCAATTCCGATTTTGGCCGATACCGATTTTCAGGTGTTAAAAGGTCAAAATGCACCCCAAATTTTCAGGATTTTACAACCTTTGCTGAGGCAGATACGATCGGTGGATAAAATCGGCTTCTCATTTAAAGATCGGCCGATCACCGATCGCCCCAAATTAAGGAAATCGGGGCTGATCGATCAGCCGTCCGATTTATCGGTGCATCCCTAATACAGTACAGTATTATTAGTTCTATTGAAAAGCTTCTTCTGTTGCTTTTAAAATTTCTTTGCTTGACTAGAATTAAACAAATAGAAGTATGTAGGACAAAGAGAAAATATATTTTAAAGAAAACCTGGTCTACAGGCAGTGACCCAAGAAAGAAGAGTATAAATGAAGTCTCTTTTAATCTTGTCAGTAAAATGAATGAGTGCTTCATCCCTGCTTCTTCCTCTAGTCTAGTTCATCCTGCAGGATTTTGGATGAAGTAGCTTCTCCCTCATGCACCCTCAAATTCAGACAAAGAAAGGATTTGATAGTGGAACTATCTTGTTTCCGGCACACACAGTTTCCATGCTTAAATCTCGATCCTGGTCCAGCTGTCTTATGTCTCTGGGTCTTAACGTTCCAAAGTCAACTTCCTCCTTTCCTCCAGATTCTGTCTTTTATTCCAGCACGACATGTCCATTGTCCTGCTATTTTGAAGCATCTGCTTTGGTTTTACCTACAGTGCTTTTGCTCAACTGTTGTCAGTTTGTTTCTGAACACTCCTCTCCATCTGCTGCTGATTTGTTGCAGGCAAACATGAAACATGTTCTTATCCAAGAAACTGGGTGTTGGCATCCTGTTTTCTGCCTTTGTTCCCCGTTGGAGTGATGCAGCAAAGTGATCTGACCTCAGCGGAACACAATTCTTTTTTCTTTTTTGCAATACCCATCCACCTTCAGCTGTTTTGTTGTTACTGTTGAGACCAGAGTTCAAATTCACATTGCAGAGCAACACGACGGCTCAGTGGTTAGCACTATTCCCTCACGGCAAGAAGGTCCTGGCTTCAATCCCCGGTTGGACCTGGGATCTTTCTGTGTGGCGTTTACATGTTCTTCTCGTGCTCTCTGGGTACTCTGGTTTCCTCCCACGGACCAAAAACATGTATGTAAGACTGCCTTCAGGCCCCCCTTGCAAAAGAGATCTGTGATCTCAATGGGATTTGCTTGGTTAAACAAAGGTTAATAAATAAATAGAGTGTAATATAATAACCACATTACTCCAGTGATGTTTTGTGTTGGTTTTGTTTTTGTAAGAGAAAATATGTGAAGTAGTTTTGAGCATTTTTTAAAGACTTTGGGGACATTTAGGCCCTGTTACAGTAACATCAAGCGTTTTTTGAGTGAAACTGTAGCTGTTTTGCTTGTGTACAAAACAACATCCTCATTCTGCCTGAAACTGAAGGTTTCTGAATCCAGGTCTCAGAGGCAAGATTTTTGGGGGAACCCCCCACGGAGGTGTGAAATGTTTAAGTCCGAAGTCGTGCATGCACTACAGGCAGCTGCAGTCTAAAGTTGGTCTGCACTAACAACAGTTATAATAAATAACAACAGTTTTAATAAATAACAACAGTTATAATACAGTATATAATAACAGTTATAATAAATAACAGCAGTTATAATAAATAACAACAGTTATAATAAATAACAGCAGTTATAATAAATAATAACAGTTATAATATATAATAACAGTTATAATAAATAAATAACAAGAGTTGCAATAAATAACAACAGTTATAATAAATAACAACAGTTTTAATAAATAACAACAGTTATAATACAGTATATAATAACAGTTATAATAAATAACAGCAGTTATAATAAATAACAACAGTTATAATAAATAACAGCAGTTATAATAAATAATAACAGTTATAATATATAATAACAGTTATAATAAATAAATAACAAGAGTTGCAATAAATAACAACAGTTATAATATATAATAACAGTTATAATAAATAAATAACAAGAGTTACAATAAATAACAACAGTTATAATAAATAACAACAGTTATAATAAATAACAACAGTTATAATATATAATAACAGTTATAATAAATAAATGACAAGAGTTACAATAAATAACAGCAGTTATAATAAATAACAGTTATAATAAATAACAATAGTTAAAATAAATAACAACATTGTAATAAATAACAACAGTTACAATAAATAACAAGTTACAATAAATAACAGCAGTTATAATAAATAACAGTTCTAATAAATAACAAGAGTTAAAATAAATAACAACAGTTATAATAAATAACAAAAGTTACAATAAATAACAGCAGTAACAACTTTCGGATGAAAGACGAAACGTTTCTACAATTTTTTTGCTTTGTTTTGTTTTGATTTTTGAATGTCCAGAGGACCAGACTTAGCTTTTTTTAGAGCAGTAACAACATTTCTAATAAATAACAAGCGTGACAATAAATAACAGCAGTTATTAAAAAATAACAGTTACAATAAATAATAACTGTTACAATAAATAACAACAGTTATAATAAATAACAAAAGTTATAATAAATAATAGTTAACATATTATTTTTAAATCTCTTTGAAAAACACACTTTTATGCTTTGGCTTTTAACACGTGATCTTTTTAAAAAAAAAATTAAGGCGTTTTAACACACCTGCAGTAAGACTATATGTATGTTTTATTTTTGCATGCTTTGTTTTTTATTGTTTTAATTAACTTGTCTTTTGTGTTATTGTACAGCACTTTGGTTAACCCTGTGGTTTTTAAAATGTGCTATACAAATAAAGTTGATTGATTGATAATAAATAACAACTGTTATAATAAATAACAACAGTTACAATAAATAACAATAGTTATAATAAATAACAATATTTATAATAAATAACAACAGTTATAATAAATAACAACAGTTGCAATAAATATCAACAGTTACAATAAATAACAACAGTTAGAATAAATAACAACTGTTATAATAAATAACAAATGTTATAATAAATAACCGCAGTTATGATAAATAATAACAGTTATAATAAATAACAACAGTTATAACAAAAGTTGCAATAAATAACAGTGTAACAATCTTCCCCCCACCGCTACGATAAACGGGGACTAATTACTACATACACTAAATACGTCACGGGCAGTGCCTGGAGCTGACGGCACTTAAAACTTATAATGGTTGAGCTGAAAGCATAACCTAGTAAACGTGAAAATAATTCACCCCACATGCAAAAAAGCTCTCATAAACAAATAATGATATTGGCCACGTAGGATGACATTTAATACCTTTTACACAATCTAAACAAACAAATCAATTGTGCACATAAACAACCCGAACGCTTCATTCTCCCCAATATTTACATATCGGCAGACAAACCCCCATAAATCAAAAACCAAGCTGCACCAACTTTCAGTCCGAATGCTCTCTTATGGTGCATTCACACCTAACAGCGTTTCAACTTCCAAAAAGCTCGTCACGCACGCAAGTGGACGCACTTGGTGTCCAGACCAGAACGCCAGAACGCGAAACTGCTGCGGGGTGTGTGGGAGGAGCTTACCGGTATACCGAGTCCTCACTGCACTCCGCCAGGCGAGGAGCTTTTTATTTCTGTCTCTGTAGAGCAGACTTGACTGGTCGTGAAGGACTTGTCGCGAACACACAGCTACAATGAGTTTCTCTTCCATAGTCCATGACTCCGCGGGTTTTTTCTGTGTCCCACAAACAATACGTCACATAGTTGCGCAATCGTTTCCGCGTCACATAGGGACTCTCCCCCTCTCCCCCTGACCCCCTCTCTTCTCCCCCCGACTCTCCCTGATCAACCAATCAGGGAGAGTTGAACGGCGTTTGAACGTTTGAACCGCGAAATCTTCAGCTAGATCAAGGAGTGCTTTGGAGGCTGACGCGGGTTCACGTGCACGGAAAAACGCTTTCCATCACGCTCAACACGCACGTGACGTGACGCCCGACGCCAAGACGCGGCTGGAAGCGCGTCCCCCATTGACTTTGCATGTAAGCTGGACGCTCCTGCCGTTGAAACGCTGTTAGGGGTGAATGCACCATTAGAAGGAACGTTTGTTTGAAGTGGGATGAGGGAAACGCCCACTCAATCCTTCCAGGCGTCAGCACGCCGAAATAAAAAGAAGCGATCTCACCAAAGTCTCAAGGTCCATTTAGCGTGCCTCCCCTGCAGTCCTTGGTATGAAAAAGTTACTGATCCACCGCGCTCCCAACTCNGACGTTAGTGGATTCACCAGTTTGGACATAACTGTGACCATGCAGACCCTGCATGCACAATGAGTTCAGCTGAGCATTTATCAGGGTTGCCAGATAAATTTAAAATGTCTTATTTACCCCCTCCTTTTCTGTGCACATGTTCAACAAATACAACACACACCTTCTCAGAATATCTTTACTCAGCACATCTGACAGTTCATTGCTCGATGGCTACCAATTTACTACGGAGTAGAATGGTAAATGGTAAATGGAGCTTACTTATACAGTATAGCACTTTCCAGACCCCTATGAGGGGCCCCAAAGCGCTTTACAGCACCAGCCATCCACCCATTCATACACACATTCATACACCGGTAGCGGTAGTCTGCCATGCAAGGCGCCAGCCAGTCCTACCTGGAGCAACTCGGGGTTAAGTGTCTTGCCCAGGGACACAATGACACATGGTGTGGGAACTCAGGATACGAACCTCCAACCTTACGATCGGGGGTCGGCTGCCATTACCACTATGCCACGGCCGCCCCAAGCCCAACATTCTCGTCAGTGCTGGTTCACTCAGCGACCGGTGCTGAGCTGTTAGATGAAGCTGTCCGATTGGCATCAAATTTGTCGACTCTTATCCAAAATCCAGCTTAAGTTTTGTTGTTACTGGGCTCTCAGCCCAGAGGCAAGTCCTTATCGACAGCAGTCCCACATGCACATTAGGTGAATGTACAAAATTCACAGCACCAACTAATGACCTGGCATGGCAACTACAATGGACTTTCTACGGTTACGTGTAAACACTGAATGCACTCCGTGTCAATGCAGATTTTCTCCTCAAATCAACATCAAAAAAAAACCTACATGAACCCCACACCCCCACCTGTGTCCATGTAAATGGGGCCTTGGTCTCAGAGTGGAGGTTTTCTGAGGAACCCTCTACAGTGTTGGGAAATTTATGGTGGCCCTAAGGTGGAAATGAACAACATTTGAAAAAATGGACTTACATTTGCAAAAACACAACAAAAACAACAACCTTAGGGCCACCGTGGAAATTCTTCCCAAGTGTGAAATTCCACATGTACACTACAGGTTGTTGCAAAGTTGTTCTGCTCCAACAACAAATACAAGTGACAGAGCGCAGTGTTTTTGTGCTGCTCACCCATTTTTCAGCATGTAGGACCAAACCAGCAACATCTTCAGTCCAACGGAACATTCTTGGATGTAACTGTGATCCTATTGAAACTGCATACACAATGCTAGTAAGTGGGCCTGT
>JBBPBX010011214.1:7091-24081 GCA_038048925.1 Garcialebias charrua | reverse complement strand
AGTGAGCAGCCATAGAAAGCGCTCGGGGAGCTGGAGAATTAGATGTGCACTCATAGACACCCCAAGGTGTGTAGTGGCCGGGACGCGAACAGAGCGCAGTATCTGTTAGAGCACAGTGTATGTTAGAGCACAGTATCTGGTAGAGCACACAGTATCTGTTAGAGCACACAGTGTCTGTTGGAGCACAGTGTCTGTTGGACCACACAGTGTCTGTTGGAGCACAGTGTGTGTGTTAGAGCACACAGTGTCTGGAGCACAGTGTCTGTTAGAGCACAATATCTGTTAGAGCATAATATCTGTTAGAGCACAGTGTCTGTTGGAGCACAGTGTCTGTTAGAGCACAGTGTCTGTTGGAGCACAGTGTCTGTTAGAGCACAATATCTGTTAGAACATATCTGTTAGAGCAGAGTGTCTGTTGGAGTACAGTGTCTGTTAGAGCACACAGTGTCGGTTGGAGTACAATATCTGTTAGAGCACAATATATGTTAGAGCACAGTGTCTGTTAGAGCACAGTGTCTGTTAGAGCACAGTGTCTGTTAGAGCACAGTGTCTGTTAGAGCACTGTGTCTGTTAGAGCACAGTGTCTGTTAGAGCACAGTGTCTGTTAGAGCACTGTGTCTGTTAGAGCACAGAGAACAGACACTGTGTGCTCTAACAGACACTGTGCTCTAACAGATGCTGTGTGCTCCAACAGACACTGTGTGCTCCAAAAGACACTGTGCTCCAACAGACACTGTGCTCTAACAGATAATGTGTGCTCTAACATACAGTGTGCTCTAACAGACACTGTCCTCTAACAGATATTGTGCTCTAACAGATATTGTGCTCCAACAGACACTGTGTGCTCTAACAGACACTGTGCTCCAACAGACACTGTGTGTTAGAGGACTGTGTCTGTTAGAGCACAGTGGTCTGTTAGAGCACAGTGTCTGTTAGAGCACAGTGTCTGTTAGAGCACTGTGTCTGTTAGAGCACAGTGTCTGTTGGAGCACATAGTGTCTGTTGGAGTACACAGCGTCTGTTGGAGCACACTGCGTCTATTAGAGCACAGTGTCTGTTAGAGCACACAGTGTCTGTTGGTGCACAATATCTGTTAGAGCACAATATCTGTTAGAGCACAGTGTCTGTTAGAGCACAGTGTATGTTAGAGCACAGTGTCTGTTAGAGCACAGTGTATGTTAGAGTGCATAGTATCTGTTAGAGCACAGTGTCTGTTGGAGCACAGTGTCTGTTGGAGCACACAGTGTCTGTTGGAGCACACAGCATCTATTAGAGCACAGTGTATGTTAGAGCACACAATGTCTGTTGGAGCACAATATCTATTAGAGCACAATATCTTTTAGAGCACAGTGTCTGTTAAAGCACAGTGTCTGTTAGAGCACAGTGTATGTTAGAGCACAGTGTCTGTTAGAGCACATTGTATGTTAGAGCACAGTGTATGTTAGAGCACAGTGTCTGTTGGAGCACAATATCTGTTAGAGCAGAGTGTATGTTAGAGCACAGTGTTTGTTAGAGCACAGTGTATGTTAGAGCACAGTGTGTGTTAGAGCACACAGTGTTTGTTAGAGCATACAGTGTCAGTTGGAGCACAATATATGTTAAAGCACAGTGTTCATTAGAACACACAGTTTCTGTTAGAGCACAATGTCTGTTAGAGCACAGTGTTTGTTAGAGTACAGTGTCTTTAGAGCACAGTGTCTGTTAGAGCACAGTGTATGTTAGAGCACAGGGTCTGTTAGAGCACTGTGTATTTAGAGCATACAGTGTCTGTTAGGGCACAGTGTATGTTAGAGCACATTGTCTGTTAGAGCACAGTGTATGTTAGAGCACATTGTCTGTTAGAGCACAGTGTATGTTAGAGCACATTATCTGTTAGAGCACATTGTCTGTTAGAGCACAGTGTATGTTAGAGCACACAGTGTTTGTTAGAGCACATTGTTTGTTAGAGCACACAGTGTCTGTTAGAGCACATATTTTTGTTGGAGCACACAATGTCTGTGTACAGTGTTTGTTAGAGTACAGTGTCTGTTAGAGCACAGTGTCTGTTAGAGCAAACAGTGTCTGTTAGAGCACAGTGTCTGTTAGAGCACAGTGTATGTTAGAGCACAGTGTCTGTTAGAGCACACAGTGTTTGTTAGAGCACAGTGTTTGTTAGAGCACAGTGTTTGTTCGAGCACACGTTGTCTGTTAGAGCACACAGTGTCTGTTAGAGCACAGTGTCTGTTAGAGCACAGTGTCTATAGGAGCACAATATCTGTTGGAGCACAGTGTCTGTTAGAGCACAATGTTTATTAGAGTACAGTGTCTTTTAGAGCACAGTGTCTTTTAGAGCACAGTGTCTGTTAGAGTACACAGTGTCTGTTGGAGCACGATATCTGTTAGAGCACAGTGTTTGTTAGAGCACACAGTGTCTGTTAGAGCACAGTGTATGTTAGAGCACACAGTGTCTGTTAGAGCATAGTGTCTGTTAGAGCAAAGTGTATGTTAGAGCACACAGTGTTTGTTAGAGCACATTGTTTGTTAGAGCACACAGTGTCTGTTAGAGCACATATTTTTGTTGGAGCACACAATGTCTGTGTACAGTGTTTGTTAGAGTACAGTGTCTGTTAGAGCACAGTGTCTGTTAGAGCAAACAGTGTCTGTTAGAGCACAGTGTCTGTTAGAGCACAGTGTATGTTAGAGCACAGTGTCTGTTAGAGCACACAGTGTTTGTTAGAGCACGGTGTTTGTTAGAGCACAGTGTTTGTTCGAGCACACGTTGTCTGTTAGAGCACACAGTGTCTGTTAGAGCACAGTGTCTGTTAGAGCACAGTGTCTATTGGAGCACAATATCTGTTGGAGCACAGTGTCTGTTAGAGCACAATGTTTATTAAAGTACAGTGTCTTTTAGAGCACAGTGTCTTTTAGAGCACAGTGTCTTTTAGAGCACAGTGTCTGTTAGAGCACAGTGTCTATTGGAGCACAATATCTGTTGGAGCACAGTGTCTGTTAGAGCACAATGTTTATTAAAGTACAGTGTCTTTTAGAGCACAGTGTCTTTTAGAGCACAGTGTCTTTTAGAGCACAGTGTCTGTTAGAGTACACAGTGTCTGTTGGAGCACAATATCTGTTAGAGCACAGTGTTTGTTAGAGCACACTGTGTCTGTTAGAGCACAGTGTCTATTAGAGCACAGTGTTTGTTAGAGCACAGTGTCTGTTAGAGCACACAGTGTCTGGTGGAGCACAATAATTATTAGAGCATAGTGTATGTTAGAGCACAATGTCTGTTAGAGCACAGTGTTTGTTAGAGCACACAGTGTCTGTTAGAGCACAGTGTCTATTAGAGCACAGTGTTTGTTAGAGCACAGTGTCTGTTAGAGCACACAGTGTCTGGTGGAGCACAATATCTGTTAGAGCACAATGTCTGTTAGAGCACAATGTCCGATAGAGCACACAGTGTCTGTTGGAGCACAATATCTGTTAGAGTATAGTGTTTTTTAGAGCACACAGTGTCTGTTAGAGCACAGTGTCAGAGTACAGAGTCTGTTAGAGCACAGTGTCAGAGCACAGTGTCTGTTAGAGCACACAGTGTCTGTTGGAGCACAATATTTGTTAGAGCACAGTGTTTGTTAGAGCACAGTGTATGTTAGATCATACAGTGTATATTAGAGCACAGTGTCTGTTAGAGCACAGTGTTTGTTAGAGTACAGTGACTGTTAGAGCACAGTGTCTGTTAGAGCACACACTGTCTGTTGGAGCACAATTTGTGTTTGTTAGAGCACACAGTGTCTGTTAGAGCACAGTGTCTGTTAGAGCACACAGTGTCTGTTAGATCATACAGTGTATATTAGAGCACAGTGTCTGTTAGAGCACAGTGTTTGTTAGAGTACAGTGACTGTTAGAGCACAGTGTCTGTTAGAGCACACACTGTCTGTTGGAGCACAATATGTGTTTGTTAGAGCACACAGTGTCTGTTAGAGCACAGTGTCTGTTAGAGCACACAGTGTCTGTTAGAGCACAGTGTCTGTTAGAGCACAATATCTGTTAGAGCACAGTGTCTGTTAGAGCACACAGTGTCTGTTAGAGCACAGTGTCTGTTAGAGCACACAGTGTCTGTTAGAGCACACAGTGTCTGTTAGAGCACAGTGTCTGTTAGAGCACACAGTGTCTGTTAGAGCACAGTGTCTGTTAGAGCACACAGTGTCTGTTAGAGCACACAGTGTCTGTTAGAGCACAGTGTCTGTTAGAGCACACAGTGTCTGTTAGAGCACAGTGTCTGTTAGAGCACAGTGTCTGTTAGAGCACACAGTGTCTGTTAGAGCACACAGTGTCTGTTAGAGCACAGTGTCTGTTAGAGCACACAGTGTCTGTTAGAGCACAGTGTCTGTTAGAGCACACAGTGTCTGTTAGAGCACACAGTGTCTGTTAGAGCACAGTGTCTGTTAGAGCACACAGTGTCTGTTAGAGCACACAGTGTCTGTTAGAGCACAGTGTCTGTTAGAGCACACAGTGTCTGTTAGAGCACAGTGTCTGTTAGAGCACAGTGTCTGTTAGAGCACACAGTGTCTGTTAGAGCACAGTGTCTGTTAGAGCACAGTGTCTGTTAGAGCACAGTGTCTGTTAGAGCACACAGTGTCTGTTAGAGCACACAGTGTCTGTTAGAGCACAGTGTCTGTTAGAGCACACAGTGTCTGTTAGAGCACAGTGTCTGTTGGAGCACACAGTGTCTGTTAGAGCACAGTGTCTGTTAGAGCACACAGTGTCTGTTAGAGCTTAGTGAAACATGGACGGCATGTCCCGTGTGGATTTAAGCATCTTCATCCAACACATTATCTAAATGTTAACTTGAGAGGCATGTAGCTAATGACAAATGGGTTGGAGGATTAAAGAGAATTTATTATTGTTGATTTATTTTACTGATCTGTTCAGATAAACTTACCATGTTTTCTGTTAGCAAAATATGCTACACAGTATTTCTCCCTGCTTCGTCTGTGCTTAAGTGAAAGCTAAAATGAATGGCCATGACTTGAAGTAGACTTCATGCGCCCTCTGCTGGACAAATTGCACAATATGGCTGGTTCCAGCATTTTAGGGGTGAAAATTAGAAGTGTTTATACAGTATATATTTTTAAAGATGAATAAAAAGTAAGTGTTAATATTTGTGAAAATGGGATCATTACCACAGATACCGATAGAAACCTAAAAGCATATATCAGCCCCGCCAATATATTGTGTATATGTGTACACAATTTCGTTCCACCACATGTACCACATGTGGTATGAATGACAAATAAAGAACCGTGAATTCTTGAATCCTTGACTATTGGTCGGGCTCTATTAGAAACATTAAGACGCCCCCTCAAACTTAATATTTCAGACTTATTCTTGACAAACAAGTCCTGTCACTCTACCCTGTGAATTCTCTCCTGTTTTCAACACAGTACTGAGCTGTGACTGTGAGGTCATGCTATAGTAACCCTCTGCTAACCACACAGCTCACAGGAAAGTGGATGGTCATGGTAGTTGACTGTTAAATTACATTTGAGTCATTTGGTGACCCTGATTTGAACAAGTGCAACATGACTGAAGATCTTCTTTCTCCACTGTCATTTCTGAATATAACTACTGTACTGCACGGTGTTCACAACACAACTCCATCTTGTGACAAAAGAATAAAACACAAAGTCAGAAACAATCAATGAAGGGGGGTGGGGGCAGGGGGATGTCCTCAGACTGATTCTGTTAGGCATTGTCTCTGCTGAATCACAGAAAATGTAGGATTCAATTGTTTAAGATGTTAGTACTTGTACAGTTCTCTTTACCTCTACTAATGAATTTAGAACTGGTCTTTTACAAAGTACAATACAGTATTCACAGTTTCGGGGAATGTACTGTAGTTTTGGGAAGTATTCAGACCTCCTTCACTTTTTGGAGTTTTGTAAAGTTCAGTTCAGTTTATTTAGTTCTATAGCGCCAATCACAACATAAGTTGTCTCTGGACACTGTACAGAAACATTCACATACAAAAGACAATTAGTAAAAGTTCTTTATCTGAAAAAGCTGCAGATGCATTGAATCTTCACTTCATCACAGTCTCCCATCCTGAGCAAGCACAAAGGAGACAGTGGAAAAGAAAAACTCCCTTTTAACAGGAAGAAACCTCCAGCAGAACCAGGCTCAGGACCAGCAGCCATCTGCTTCAACCTGCTGAGGTTTGAGAGGACAGGAAGTAGAAACAGACAAACACAGAACAACAGGTCCAGATGTCCTTTCTATAGGAGGAAAGACAAAAACATGTTGAGATAGAAATAATTACAAATACAAACTGGTAGAAACAGAAAACAGATGGAGAGTAAGTACAGACAGCAGCAGAGTGAAGAAGTGTGGTCAGCTTGTCCTCCAGGAGTCTAAAGGCAAGTGCGCAGTATAGCTCTGCGTTCGGCTGAACGCGCTCGACGCCGTTCCAACGCAGAGGCACAAGCATTCGAACGCGGGCACGAATGCGCCAAGCTCAAATTTTACGACCGCGAACGCAAGCGCGTTGTCGCACAATAAACTGCCCGGCGCCGGACTGTTTTGTATATGACACAAATGTATTAATTCTTCATCCCTGATCTGGACTTTTCTTTAGGTTTTTTTTTGCCAAAAGTCAAGTGATCGCTTCCTCCTCTGTTGACTCCATGACTGAAATGATGAGAAATGAATGAATTTGTCACGAGTGAATTAAACTCAGGTCCAGCGTGGCTGTGCGAGGCTCTGCAGATTTCCTGGTGTGCTGATCTGATGTGTGGGCAACAGGACCAGCGCTCCCTGTTTTTAGTTTATTTTTTAGAACTTTTTATTAAAGACAGTGTAAAGTGAATTTCAACATTTTCTTCAATAAACATTATAAATGTCATAATTGTAATCTTGTAAATGAGTAAAAAGTCTCAAAATTGTAGCTCAATTAATTTTGGAGTTATAGATCAAACTGTGTATAAAGATATTTCTGTTTCAGGATTTTTTAGGCGTGGTTTAAATGTTACCGTGTTTCGTCACACGGTAACAAGCCCCACCCCCTGCAGCTCCAGCCGTATAAATGCGTTCTTCGGTGGAGCCGTTCACTCGCTACCGACCGTCTCCCTCCAGTACTCTCACTCCTTTTACGCATGGAGGACTGCAGCCGCTCCATTGTGACATTGAGACGCAGGAGGGAGTCAAACAAACCCAGGCGTGCTGCTGGAGCGACCACATGCCACCTGCACCTCCGCGCCCCCCCCCGCGTGTGTGTGTGTGTGTATGAGAGAGCGATCCGCGTGGAGCTGAAATCCTGCCACGCGCGCCGTGAAACGCCGTGACTCCGCTGACACAGATGAGATAACTTATCAACGTGATTACTCTTTATTTTAATCACCAACACAGACCCCGCATGCGAGGTGACCGGGTCGGACCGGGTGCAGCGAGTCCGCTGCTCATCTTCTAAAATAGCGCTTATTATTAAACACATAACAGCGGAGTTATGTGTCCTCAACTTTAAAAACAAAACCAGAGTTGTTAGTGCACTAAAAACAGCGTAACTCTTGGAAAAATGAGCTGGTGTTACAGCCAGCCAGAACTCAGATAAAAACAGAGCAGGTTTACTGCTGCTCCTGTCTGCCTCTCCACACACAGTCAGCTCAGGGGGCAGGACACTGGTGCAGTACTGCGCTGAAACCACGCCCACGCGCTGACACGCCCCCAGCGTTCCAGAGCAAGGCAAAATCATGTTTTTTCATGATTTTTGAGACTTAATTTTATAAGGTAAACAATGTTTTTAATCAGTCAGATTTATATGGGTGATTAATAACACATATTTATGCTGTGTGACAAACTCAAAACACACATTTAATTTTACTTTACACGGTCTTTAACATATAAACACAGAACACCGTTGCGGCAGAAGCTGCCGGCTCTCGCCTTTTTTTTCTACCCGACCTGTCAATCAATTCAGTAGGCGTGTCAGCAAATGACCAATCAGCGACCTCAATTTGTCCCGTAGTTAAACGCTCTGCCCTGCTTCTGCTCAAATGGCGTCAAGAATTTGGAGCGAAAACGCAAGAATTAACGCGAGAACGAACGCAGAGCTCTGTGGGTGAACGCGCACGCACAGAACGCGTGCACGGAGCGGCGTTCGGCCGAACGCAGAGTTATACCGGGGCCTTAAGCCTATAGCAGCATAACTAATGGATAGCTCAGGAAACCCAAGCCAATTCTAACTGATCAAAAAGGAAAGACTTAAAGGGGACCAAAGATGCAAAATTCACTTTTTAATGTTTTTTTACCCAACTTTGGTTATGTACTTCTTTAAAAAAAAACAGTCCTAGGGCCAAAAAAATGCACCCAGTGGTATATTTACTCTAAGTATATTTATTTTTCAGTGATATAAATGTCTCGTTTTCAAATCCTGGCGCTTGTGATGTCACAAGCGCCAGGACAACCCACCCCAACCTGAGTCCAGCCCCTCACCTAGCAACCCCTGGTGATGCTCCACCCACTTCAGTATAAAAGACGTCACGGTTGTTTTCCTTAGTTCATCTCAGAGTTCGATGTTTCGTTGTTGTTAAAATGCAGTACCGCTAATAACTAATTATCTATCAGTAAAAACGAAAAAACTTATTTACGGGCTCTTAAATCAACCGGACGACTGCTCACGGACCATATCCGGTCAGCGCCGGATGTGGTCCGTCAAAAAAAAAGCGGTGCTCGCACTAAGCAGTTAGCAGCCAGTGTGTTACTCTGCAGCCTTATTGCTTGTTTTCAAAGAGTCAGACGAAGAGTTTTTAACATGGAGGGTGAACTTATGGATGTTTCTCAGCGGCCTACGCGACGCGTCAGCGCCTCATTTGCCCTGCCCAAAATGGCGTCTGCCTCTGGGTCTGACTCAGGGTCCCCTTTGGAGGGCGGAGTTAATGTAAACAGATTTTTGAAGGGCGTGGCCTTATCATAAACAGCCTGTTCAGAATGGAAGTGAGAAAAGGCACAACTAGAAAGGGGATATTTTATTATCTAAGAATTATTTTGTGCATTAAATTGAATGAACATGGTCTGGATAGCCCACAGACATACCATGAAAATGTATAGGACCAATATTTGGTCACCTTTAAGCCCAGTCTTAAAACTGGACAATATGTCAGCCTCACAGACACAATTCTGCTTTTCTGCTGTTCTGCTGCTGGAAACTCTAGGAACCACAAGTAAACCTGCAGCCTGAGAGTGAAGTGCTCTGTTAGTAAAATATGGAACAATAAGATCTGTAAATGCTGCAGCCTAGTTCAGAAAGATGCTTCGACTCAGTACTAAGTGAAGTATTTGAGTACTTGAGTAAGTGTTATATTCATTTTTAATAAATACACAAAAAAGAAAGATATTTTGTTTACTCAAATTATTGAGAAAAAAAAACATTTAAAGGAATGCAGCCTCATGTTCCAACACAATAAACCTGAAGAAAGTTTTTTCTTCTTCTTCTTTCGGCTTCTCCCTTCGTCAGGGGTCACCACAGCGAGCTAGTTGCACGAATACTTGGCAATTGTTTTTACACCGGATGCCCTTCCTGACACAACCACAGACCACCGAGCTACCACAGCTCTCTGTGTGGAGCAGAGAGCTGATATCTAGGGTTCCCAGGGGAGCAGATGGTGTGGGTTTAGGGCCTTGCTCAAGGGCCCAGAGTGGGGCAGATGAGGGTGGAGACAGGTGTGACCGCTTCACTTATCCCACACACATTTTTGATGTTGTCGGTACCGGGGCTTGAACCGGCGATCTTCCGATCACAAGCTCACCTTCTTAACTTCTGCACCACCACAATAAACCTGAAGAAAGTCAAGTGTTTTATAGAAATCTGAAATAATAGAGGTTCATTTTTCATCAACAGGCTGGAGAGAAGCATTACCACCCCACATGTGCCCGGTGCGCCCGCTGTGAGCAGATGTTTGCAGAAGGAGAGGAAATGTATCTGCAAGGTGAAAGAACATTTGTCTGCTAAAGACTCATGGCTCAAACACAACCCCACCTTCCACCAACAGTCAGCGTGCACCTTGTAGCCAAGCCTCATGTTCACTCTCTTTATTCTCACAAAAAACTAATCGTCCCGCTTCCTCGGGATCTGGAATAGCAGCAGGACGAATCCTTCCTGTTTGTGTGTGTCTCACTCTCATCAGCAGGCTCATGCACATGGTATCACTACTCTGAGTAGCAGCTGGTGTTTTGTCTTTGGTGGCCATTTTGCTTCAGCGGAAAAAAAAAACTTTTTGTGACTTTAGGTAGCCTGGCCCTCGCCTTCCTGCACAGCTCCGCTCAATTCTCATTTCCCTTCACTGCAAGCGAAGTGAAGGACAGGGTGTGGTTTTAACCAGGCTAGACTTTAGGTGAAATTCAAACTTCCCAATGTAGTTAGTGAGTGTGCTAAATGTCATAAAGTGCAAGAGAGCTAAACTTCAACAACAGAATAATTCAGTTAAATACAGTAGGCTCAGGTTTGTCTTCATATTAATACATATAATACACATACAGTAATTATACAATACTGTATAGATAATGGTAATCTTATAATATATTATACAATATTATACTTTAAAAACTGCGATAGAGAGAGTCCATGAAAATGAACTGCGAAGTAGCGAGGGACTACTGTTGCATCCAAAAAAGCTAAGTCTGGTCCTCTGGACATTCAAAAAACAAAACAAAACAAATTTAAAAAAATTGTAGAAACGTTTCGTCTTTCGTCCGAAAGACTTCCTCAGTCTGAGAAGCTGTGTTCAGCTCAGTCTTATAAATAGCACCCTCCCACAGTGGATCAACCAGTTTGCTGATGACAGCCGAAACCAGCTGCTCACATGATCAAGGAGGACCATCAGCCTAACGATGGATCGTTAGCACCCTGATGGTTGTTTGCTATTCACAGAGGGCTGAGTGATACTAGCAATAACAGCATTGTAAGAGGGGGACAGTTGAACCCGGAGGCCTCCACCTCTGTTTAATGATGGACGGTTTCTTTTCACAAAGATGGCCTCCTTTACTCCTCTCTCAAACCATTGTTCCTCTCTATCAAGGATGTGAACATCTTCATCCCTGAAAGAGTGACCTCTGACCTGGAGATGAGTGTGGACCGCAGAGTCCTGACCTGATGATGTTGATCTTCTGTGCTGGGTTTTTGAATGTCCAGAGGACCAGACTTAGCGTTTTTGGATTTTTCTATGTGGATTATTGAGCATGCATCAGTGTACTACTGTTGCATGTTTTTTCTTCCAGCCAACTGAAAAACCAAATGAAAGGTTGAGTGTTAAGCAGACTCACACGAGGCTTCCTGATGTCTCTCTAATAAAGAGTCATTATTAAGGAGAGAAAAACACGTAGATTGTCAAGACAACCCAACATTCCAAAGTACTCCATGTCGTACATTAAATTCCACTTTTAACAAACACTTCTGGAATTCCATGTTTTTTTCTCAAAGCAGAAATAGTTCTTAGCGGCTCTTTGCACGTGGAAACAGGAAACACGTCCTAAACCAAGACAGGTGGACTAAATGGATCAGCGTTTTTGTAAACTGTTTCATCTTTTTTATGTTGTTATGGAAGTGAAGGGCAGCCATATTGAATTTAGAGGTTGGTCAGGAATCTGTTTGGGTCATCAAAAGACTTCCAGTCGTTTTTTCTTCCCATGTGGAACTTGGAAGTTTCAACTTTGAGCACAGTCTGAAGCAAAAGGACCACAGATACCAAGAAGCTGCTCTGCTTTAGTTTGAGGACAGTGTGGTTTGTCTGACACATGTTGTGACCGTGGTCCAAAGATGACCTGGACAGAACCAACTGTTGTGTTAAACATGACACACTTTCTGTCTTTGTGCCTTCAGGATCGTCCATTTGGCATCCCCCGTGCAGACAAGCAGCCAAGCAGGAGGAGAAGAGCAAGGTGGGCATTAAGTGGAATTAAAGACGGTCCAAAGCTAACGGGACAGAAAAGGAACGTTTACAGCCATGATCAATGAAAAGAGGCGCCCTGAGCACAAATGCTTCAGGAAGCTCTGATATAAACTTCAACAAGCTTCAGTCACGTCATCTGGATGCTTCCTTTCTATTTTTTATTTTTTTGTGTGTGCTGAGATGTTTCGCCCTCCATCCAGAATAGAAAGAGTAGCATAGAGTAGAATAGAATACATGTAGAATAGAATAGAATGTACTTTTTTGTCCCCTAGGGGAAATTTGTCAATACCATACCATTTTATTTATAGAGCACTTAAAACAGCGACAAGGCCAACCAAAGTGCATGGACTCAGGGTGTATATACAGCATCTTCCCACTCAGACACATACAATTTGTATAAACAGCTAAAACTGAAGACTACAAACACAACAGTTAAATAAACCACATCAGAGAACACCAACGTTCTTGCACACCTTCCAGGCCTCAACACATTTCAAATGTTGATGGAGGTGAGCACTAAAGAATATTTAAAACGGTTCAGTTTAGTTTTCAGAAGTCTACACCTTCCATCCAGAAGCTTGATCAGTCGGAGGAAACACCAAACAAACTGCTTCTCCACCAACAGATTCAAAAACTGCTCTACTAGATGAAGTTCTGATGAAGCCGTCCACATGACCTGACTGAACGTTGTTGGATTTCATACCTGGATGATTGAGCATGGACTTTGTTGATTTAAACTCACTCTGTTCATCAGATTTTTATGTGTTCTATTTATTTATTTACTTGTTTATTTATTCATTCATTCAAAAAGAGGCAAGATGGGAATATCTAAAAGTAATTATTTATGACACTATGTCAATGAATCCATCATCTTCCACTTATTGTGAAGTCAGGTCTCGAGGTGCAGACATGTCTTTCCACAGCCTCTTCCAGATGTTCTGGGAGGACTCCAGGGTGTTCCCAGACCAACATAGAGAAATAGTCTCTCCAGTGTGTCCTGGGTCTTCCCAGGGGTTTCCTCCCAGTCGGACAGGCCCAAAGCACCTCCCTGGGTAGGTAATAATAATAATAATAATAATAATGAATTCAATTTATAACGCACTTTTCACTAATGAAAATCTCAAAGTGCTACACGGTGCAACAGAAATTAAATGTCAATAAAACAAGTAATAGAACAAGTAAAATCAATAACAGTATCAACTAAGATCAAAAGTAGAATCATGAGGAGGCAGAGTATGCTCGGTTGAAAAGAAAGGTCTTCAAGCCGCTCTTAAAGTCAACCACAGACTGTGGGACCCTCAGTCCCTGTGTTCAGGAAGCATCCTTACCAGATGCTCAAACCACCTCAACTGTCTCCTCTTGATGTGGAGGAGCAGCGGTTCTACTCCGAGTCTCTCCTGATAACTGAACTTCTCAGCCTGTCTCTAAGGGAGAGTCCAGTTACTCTGCAGAGGAAACATAATTCAACTTCCTGTATCCAAGATCTCATACTTTCTGTCATTACCCAGAGTTCATGACCACAGGTGAAGGTAAGAACATAGACTGACCAGTAAACAGAGAGCTTTGCCTTACAGTTCAGCTCCCTCTTCACCACAATGGACCGGCACAGAGTCCACAATACTGCAGATGCTGCACCAGTCTGTCCGTCAATGCCACGCTCCATTCATCCCTCATTTGTGAATAAAACTCTGTGATACTTGAACTCCTCCACTTGAGGCAGAACCTCACCCTCTACCCGAAGAGAGCAGTCCACCCTTTTCTGACGGAGGATGATGTCAGTGATTCCATTCATTTGTTCATCCATCCATCCATCAAGACAAAATTAACAGTTTTCATTTCATTTCTTTTATTTATACAGGTTAGTCTCATCAAAACACTTTTGCCTCATTTGAGAGATGTGTTATGTGAACATAAAACACCACAATGAATAAACTTCAAACTCAAACTGACAGAAATGAATGAACACGCAGAGTAGTCCGTCACAAAGAACAAATCTTTAAAAGCAGCATAAATACTTTTCTTTTTAAGCAAGCCTAATCTGCCTCCACATGATTTTATCTTTGATCTTAGTCGATATTATTATTGATTTTATTTGATTTTATCACTTGTTTTATTTTGATCTTTGCTTTGTTACACTTTGTAGCACTTTGAGATTTTTATTAATGAAAAGTGCATTATAAATGGAATTCATTATTATTATTATTATCTTTTTACGCTTGACCCAGAAAACAGCTTTGTCTTTTCCTTCCAGTCTCTCTTTTATTAGCACAGAAATGAATAGAAACAGAGGGTGAACGCAAACAATGATATAAAAATAATTTATAATATAATGATGTGCTGGAATGTCAATGATGTGAACGTTGATCTATTCTTAGTTCAGCGTTTAATCTTTAATCAAGATGTATTGTATCCTGAAGCTGGTCGATGAACGTGCCTCAGTGTTAAAAAGCCGTTTATTGTTAGAAAATGAATCCTGTATATTTTCCATATATTTCTAATCAGTTGTACTGTCAGGCTCTGTGAAGGATATCACATTGGTTGGTGATATTTAATCATCTAAAATGAATTGATATATTTCTTATTTGATATATGAATTTGATATATTTGTTATATTAGGAGAATATACAAAGAATACAGTAAATGATTTGCCCATGTAATCATAAACCTACTGTCATGGTACAGGAAGTAGTTTTGGAAAAAAAATGACGTTCTCATATGAGGCCAGTAGAATTTTTGTTTTTAATATTCTTCTGTGCAAACTGGAGTCAGAAGTTCCCAATTACTCAAAAACAAAATGTCAGCTTTCTACGATAAGCAGTTGTCTAAAACAATCCAAGTCGTCACATGAGGATCACATGAGGATCACATGAGGATCACATGAGGATCACATGAGGATCACATGAGGATCACATGAGGATCACATGAGGATCCAGGCTCTCAGGATGTTCAAGTAAAAACTTTAATTCAGACTGGATCATGCATATGCAGTAGATGTTGTTATCAATATCAGCTTCATGTGATTCATTGAACAGCTGCTGACCTCCATGTCCACACTGCACTCATCATCATCATCATCACCTCTCCTCCATGTCCACACTGCACTCCTCATCATCATCATCACCTCTCCTCCATGTCCACACTGCATGTACTGTACTTGATATTTTATATTTACTCATCTTTATTTTGTATTTACTTGTTATTTTATACATAGTTGTCTTTATTTTGTATGTACAGTACTGTACTTGATATTTTATATTTACTCATCTTTATTTTGTATTTACTTGTTATTTTATACATAGTTGTCTTTATTTTGTATGTACTGTACTCGATATTTTGCATTTACCGGTAAGCATCTTTATTTTTATATTTGCTCATATTTATTTTGTATTTAGTCGTTATTTTGTATTTAATTGAGTTCATTTGTATTTACTTGTCTTTTAATTTGTTTTGTCTTTATTTTCTGAGCTTATTTATTTTGTTTCTATTTTACATTTATTTGTGTACTTTGTTCTTCTGATGGGAGCTTTGTACTCACTGCTGGGAGATCATGTAGCGTGTCCCTGGGGGACTGCCGGGCCCCGGGTCCCAGTGGAGGACATGGTGGAAGTTGACAGACTTGACTTTGAGGTTGACTGGAGCAGGAAGAGAACCGAGAGCTGCGGGGACAGACAAGGGGACAGTCAGTCAAGGGGACAGTCAGGGGACAGTCAGGGGGACAGGTGCAGAGACACACCTGGCCGGATGGGACACTGAGCTTACCTGAACTGAGCTGTAAAACCAGAACCAGGAGACAAAGACTGGACATCACAATCAGTCCTGGGATCTGGTCCAGACCGGGATCTGTCCTCAGGCAGGTCCAGCGTCTGTCTCCGTCTTTGAGGACAACATTTCTACAGAAGGAACACTAAAAATATATTTTTTATGTTATAAATTCAATCCCGAACGGATAAGCCACGTCGGAACCTGAGCAGGTAAAACAAACAACACGACTTCCAGGTAATATTCAGCTACATTCCGACAACACTTCTAGCTCCAAAACAACAACAAACACAAACAAACAACAAGTACAAGCAGTCATATGACTCGGACTTACCGCAGAACGAAAAACGAACCTCGACGTATGATCCTGTACTTTTTGTTTCTGGCTCCGCCCCCTCCCTGAGACCGGAGCGGAAGTTTCACAAACTCTGACGCAACTACTTCCGACTTTACCTTCACAATAAGAGCTTTAACATCCGGTTACAGGACATGCAGCCTTTCTCCCTTCATCGCAGATAAAAAATATGGCCTTTACCTCATAGACATCATAGATATCATGATAGACATGCTTTACCTGACCAAAAATAAGTTTATAAAGTCATATTTACATAAGTAGGTATAATATTTACTGTGCAACTGTAAAATATTTATTTATGAAATGAAAAGAATGTAATTTTTTAATTAAAAAAAAAATTCCATCCATCCATCTTCTTCCGCTTATCCGGGGTCGGGTCGCGGGGGTAGCAGCCTAAGTAGGGAGGCCCAGACTTCCCTCTCCCCAGCCACTTGGAGCAGCTCCTCCGGGGGAATCCCAAGGCGTTCCCAGGTCAGCCGAGAAACATAGTCCCTCCAGCGCGTCCTGGGTCTTCCTCTGGGTCTCCTCCCGGTGGGACATGCCCGGAACACCTCACCAGGGAGGTTAATTAATTTTTTTTAACAGTCAAGGTACTGTATTTCAGTTAGTGTGCAGAGACAGGTTCAGCTCCTAAATTGTTTTTTTCTTGACCTTGGCCTTGACCTCTCTAAATGGTTTTAAGAATCTGTTGGAATCCTGGCAAAAACCAATGCAGAGATGTTCTTGTTTTTGATTTTATACATCTATCTTATACTGTAATGTTTTGCTAGTTTTTGATACTTTGTTTAAAAAAAATCTGTATTTCTCTCTTATGTTTTTCTATTGTTTATTGTTTAAGGAAAGTCTACCATTGCTGTTCATCATTCTTTAGTTTGTAGCAGGTCGCTCTTGTAAATGAGTCCACGAGGCTCAATGAGATTTACCTGACTAAATAAAGGTTGAATGAATGAATTTCTCATTG
>JBBPBX010011213.1:41497-56380 GCA_038048925.1 Garcialebias charrua | reverse complement strand
GATATAGTTGACGCGTCGCATAGGGCGCGAGGGTGCGCGCGCGAAAAGTGACGCAATCGCATAGTCCCCGCCCCCGCGCTTTGGCCAGCGCGTTGGTTTCGCGCGTGGTCGTGCACCTCCCAGATTTTGAAGCTCCGCAAGCCTAGCGCGCGCACCAAATTGATTGACAGGTCGGGTAGGGACCTCACCGACAGCCTTCACGCCAGAGCCTGCAGCTGTCTGCGCCGCTGTGGTCGTGGAAACGGCGTCGCGACGCATGGAGGAATGTTTTTTATGTGATACAAAGTATTAAATTCCCCGAGCGAGCAGAAAGCCATTTGTTTTTGTTGTGTGATTTCAAACAGTTCTTCTTCTACGGTAGATTTCTTCTTCTACACCTTTCTTGCAACATATGCACAGGTTTTAGAGGGTACTGCCACCTGCTGGTCCGTAAAAGAACAGCACTTTGCCATGCGCTGCCGTTCTACACTATAAACGCATGAAGCCGCACGGTACAGTGAGTGTGCTGCCCGCGCGCTCCAGCTTGTGGACCAAAGCGCGACTATATCCGAGGCTTTAAGAGTGTGATCCCCCTATAGTTGGAACACACCCTACGGTCCCCCTTTTTGAATAGGGGAACCACCACCCCAGTCTGCCAATCCAAGGGAACTGCCCCCGATGTCCACGCGATATTGCAGAGTCGCGTAAGCCAACACAACCCCACAACATCCAGAGCCCTAAGGAACTCAGGACGAATCTCATCCACCCCCGGAGCCTTGCCACCGCAGAGCTTTTTAACCACCTCGGCGACCTCAGCACCAGAGATTGGAGAGCCCGACCCAAAGTCCCCAGGCTCCGCTTCCTCAGTGGAAGACGTGCCAGTAGGATTGAGGAGGTCTTCGAAGTATTCCGCCCACCGACTCACAACATCCCGAGTTGAGGTCAACAGCACGCCATCCCCACCATAAATGGTGTTGGTCGCGTACCGCTTCCCCCCCTGAGACGCCGGATGGTGGACCAGAATTGCCTCGAAGCCGTACGGAAGTCATTCTCCATGGCCTCTCCGAACTCCTCCCACGCCCGAGTTTTTGCCTCAGCAACCACCCGAGCTGCATGCCGCTTGGACTGTAGAAAGAAACATATTAGCTTTTTTTATTATTAATCAATTTCATCCATCCATTCATTATCTTTTACCCGCTTTTTCCATTTTGGGTCATGGGGTATTAATCAGTTTAAGGGAATCAATTAGATAGTTTAGTTCTGATTGAAAATGAATTAAATTTTGTATTGAATTTGCAAATATTTGTTTGTGGATGAAAAATGTTTCATGTAAAATTAAAAAATTGAGTATATGTTCAAATTTACGATTTTCGGAGTTACTATAATAGCAAGTAATATTTTGGAGATTTAATGAACATGCAATTTTAGTTCATTGACAGATGCAAGCTTCAAGGTCAGTCCAAATTTTTTTGGATATGTCACATCTAAAAAATAAATGCAGTGTCGTTTCTAAGTTTGATTTACAAAAAGTACAAGTTATTAATATCTGTGAATTTAGCAACGATACATTTCATGGGATATATATTATGTAAAATTTTAAAGTGTACTTCTTTTGCTTTGTTAGAGATGCAGAATTTATGGGGTAAGAGCCAGGCCCTTCTCCAGTTTATGTTATCAATTTGAGCTCTCCAATAAAATTTACCTCTGGGCACCACACATTTTTTCTTATGAAAGCACTGGTGTATGTGTCTATTGTTACATTTTTTATCTGTTAGTTTAATTCCTTCCAGTGAGAGCGTGGGTAGAGTTTTTGTAAATTCACTGTAACACATATAACTTTTAACAAGTTGAATTAACTTTTTGGGAATAGCTTTTGTTATCATATTAAATTCTCTGAAAGGAATAGGAAAACCATGGACAGACATAAAGTTCTCATAAGATAAAATATTGTCAGTATTATCAAAAACATTAAGGATGTGGTTGATGTCTTTATTGAACCAGTTAAGATTTTTTATTTATTTGTTTCTAATCAGAATATTGCAGTTATTCCAGAGGAGAGCTTTGTGGGGTGAAAAACTGTGGACAAAAGCCAGTTTCCAAGCTAGAAGTGCCTGCTGATGAAATTTGGACAATTTGATGGATAAATTATTCGGAAAAAAGTCACATTTCAAAAGGAAAGACGGACCTCCTATTTGGTTAAAGATATGGTTTGGTATGAAGAACCACAATGAGTCAGGATTTAAAAGGCATTTTTTAACCAGTTTCATTCAACCTTTATTTAGACAGATAAGTCACATTGAGCCTAGAAGACTCATGTACAAGTGAGATCTGCTTAGACCACATATGTCAAAGTCAAGGCCCGCGGGCCAGATCCGGCCCATAAGCTAATTATCTATGGCCCCCTGGATGATATTTAATTACTATTAGAAACGGCCTGCAGGCCACAGCCGCCCGCTGGTGTTTTGCACTCACCAACACTACATTCCCCACAATGCAACGGTAGTAGGGGTGGGGCCGATCCGATCTGGAGTCGTGTCTCATGAACCCAGAGTAATAAGACCCGCCTCACGTCACATTCAGGAAATCCATTTCATAGTTTGCAGCCAGCTACAGCGTGCAGACTGTGAGTAGCACTTTAGCTAACAGCTAGCAACTTTTCATCGTAACATGTCCGCTGTGTGGAAGTATTTTACACTAAACACCACAAGACAGCAACGTGCAATGTCTGCAGAGCCATAGCGCCACATTAAACTGCGGTCAAGTTAGTTTTACGTTGGACATTCGAGCTCTGGGGTTTCGCTGAACCGATACAGGGAGACCGACTGCGGCCAGCTGCGTCCAGTCCGACCCGCTGTCCGACCGTCTCGTAGGAGGGACAGGCGGAGAGCGGCTGACCGTAATCAGAGTGCCCGCCCCGTATTGAACAATAAAAACACACAGCTGAAGCCACGGAGCTCAAATGTTTACGGAGAAGTTACTAAACTTTATCATAATTATAGAAAATGAAGGATTTCTTACGATGAAGTTTAGCAACTTCCCAGTAAACATTTGAGCTCCGTGGCTTCAGCGGTGTGTTTTTCTTGTTCAATCTGGGGCGGGTGCTCTGATTTCGGTCAACCGCTCTCAGCCTGTCCCTCCACCGAGACGGGGACGCGGCTGGCCGGGTCGGGATGCTTGTGTTTCGGTTCAGCGAGAGTGGCGTCCCGCTGAAGCCCCGGAGCTCGAATATTCACCGATAAGTTGCTACACTTCATCATAATTAATGACCAACAGCTGTCAGCTGTAGAAAATGAAGGATTTAACAGCTTGATACTTGCAGCCAACAGTAAACAATCATAAAAAAGCATATTACTTAAAAATCATAAGAAAACTGCATTAAAAACAAAACGAAACCTAAACAGCTGCATTATAAAACAATGTAAAACACTAAAAACAGGAACAAGTCTGTGTTGATTTATGCCAAGAACTTAGTTATATTTTTATCGTCTTTTTTTAAATTTATTATTAAAGATTTGTCTGCGAGCCGTATGCAGCCATCAAAAGAGCCATATATGGCTTGCGAACCATAGGTTCCCGACCCGTGCTCTAGCTTTGAGGACCATTATTGTGCTGAGAGTGATACTACTCAAATGTAAAGTACCTCATCCCCCCTCTTTTTTGCACTGGCTCAGGGATATTCTTTACTTCCTTAAATTTGAGAAAATCAGTATGTCGCTGCATGGCTCTTCTGAGCAATTTACACGTTTGGCAACCATTGCAACTGTTGGCTAAACAAATCAACTTTTCCTCTGTACCAGACTAGTTTACATTACAGTATTATTATTACTTATTTACTTTCTCTCCTTTTCTTTCTGGTTTATAGTTGGTATTTGTCTGGGTTTTTTTATTCTGGAGGTTCCCTCTCTCCCTCTTTTGCTTTGGTTCTCTATATTAGCAAGGTTGGGTTATTTTTTGGGTAGTTCTTTTTCTTGGTCCTTTTTTTTAGAGTGGAGGTTGCCTGTTTTTTTTTCTTGTGTTTTATAAAAAATGGAAAATTAAACTAAAGGTTTGAAAAAAAGTCATTGCATTACAAGTACACAAAACTCCCAATGCTTGCTCTGCCTTGGTTCTGATCCTAGTCTTGTCCTAGTGTTTGAACCAAACTCAGACAGCTACTATAAAGAACAGTCTTGCATAAAAGAAAACACCTCAAGGTTCCTTACAGTGGAGGGGGAGGAGCGTGATGAGCGTCTAGTAGCTGTTACTGTACGCCATTCAACAAACAGTGATACCAAAGCGTAACAACATACTGTACCATTTAGATCAAATGACACAGAATAAGATGTAAATGAGTCCCTGAGGCTCAATGTGATTAACCTGTCTAAATAAAGGTTGAAGGAAAAAAAGATGGCGCACACATAAGGATAATTATTTAATGAAGTATCACACATACATGTTTCACCTGACAAAAGCATAAACAGCATTGAGAATACACAACCTACAGATGTGGAAAGTAACTGTGGTAACGGACCACAAACCTCTACACCTCAAAGACTATTTAACAACAAACCAGAGAAGTGAACACTTCAGTTCTGTGTGACCTCGGAGGTGGGGCGGCTGTGGCTGAGTGGTTAGAGCAGTTATCCTCCAATGCGAGAGTTGGGGGTTCGATTCCACCCGCAGTCACATGCTGAAGTGTCCCTGGGCAAGACACTGAACCCCTCATAGCCTCTGATGTGTGTCCCATCAGTGTATGAATGTGCTCTAAAGCACTGATTAGTCTCTTTAGAATTATTTATTCAATTAGCTTTGTAGAGATCTAGTGCTGTTTGAATGGGTAAATGAGGGCACAGATTGTAGAGTAAAGCACTTTGAGGATCTTGAAATAAGATAGAAAGGCGCTATATAAGTACAGTCCATTTACCATTTTACTTCTGGTGGGTCTTTAATAGGTCATGGGACAAATCCTCCAAATCCGAGGCCATGGTCTTGAGCCGGAAAAGGGTAGCATGCCCTCTCCGGTTCGGGGATGGGGTCCTGCCCCAAGTGGAGGAGTTTAAGTATCTCGGGGTCTTGTTCACGAATGAGGGAAAACTGGAGCGTGAGATCGATAGGCGGATAGGTGCAGCGTCCGCAGTGAAGCGGGCGCTGTACCGGTCTGTCGTGGTGAAGAGAGAGCTGAGTCGAAAGGCAAAGCTCTCAATTTACCGATCGATCTACGTTCCCACCCTCATCTATGGTCATGAGCTTTGGGTTGTGACCGAAAGAACGAGATCTCGGATACAAGCGGCTGAAATGAGTTTTCTCCGCAGGGTGTCTGGACTCTCCCTTAGAGATAGGGTGAGAAGCTCAGTCATCCGGGAGGGACTCGGAGTAGAGCCGCTGCTTCTCCACATCGAGAGGAGCCAGTTGAGGTGGCTCGGGCATCTGGTTAGGATGCCTCCTGGACGCCTCCCTGGTGAGGTGTTCCGGGCATGTCCCACCGGGAGGAGACCCAGAGGAAGACCCAGGACACGCTGGAGGGACTATGTTTCTCGGCTGGCCTGGGAACGCCTTGGGATTCCCCCAGAGGAGCTGCTCCAAGTGGCTGGGGAGAGGGAAGTCTGGGCCTCCCTACTTAAGCTGCCACCCCCGCGACCCGACCCCGGATAAGCGGACGAAAATGGATGGATGGATGGGACAAATCCTGTACTGGGTTATTGAGTTTGTGGTAACTCACTAGGGGCAAGCAAACACCACTTGTTAGTGTGAGGATGGAACCATGGCACTACTATGAGGACCATGGCACCATCTAGTGGACATTTGTTGTTCTTGTCTGTTGTTCCTGTCTGTTCCCCTTATAATTAGTTTCCCTCCTGATTTTACTACTCTTAGTTGTATCCTCTAGTCATCCTAGTGTAGTTCATGTTTCAGGTAGTTTCCTGATTTTACTACTCTTAGTTGTATCCTCTAGTCATCCTAGTGTACTTCATGTTTCAGGTAGTTTCCCAGTATTTGCTTTTAGTTAAACCTTTTAGTTTTAGCTTCTAGTTTTAGTCTTGTTCTGTGTTTAGGTTAACCTCCAGTTTCTGTCTATTTAGTCTCTGTTTATTTACTATTAGTTTAACCGTTCTGTCTCTTAGTTGTAAACCTCCAGGTTAGTCTCTTATTTTCTATTAGCTTAAACCTCCAGTCTTCAAGTTTATTTCATGTTTTAGGTTTAGTCTTCCCAGTCCTGCTCTGTGTGTCTAGTTAATTGTCCCCAGGTGTTTGATTTTTGTCTTGTCTGTGAGTGTGTGTATATAAGCCCTGTTCTGTGTCTCAGTAAGTGCAGCCGCATCGTTTGGTATCCCTCGTGTTTCTCTGGTCTCTGATTCAACTCCCATGTAAGTGTTTTTTGCTACACAGACTGCCTTATATGTTTTGTTAACATTAAATACTCCTCCTTTGAAACTCCTGACTCCCTGTGAGAGTTCTTGTCTGCACTTGGGTTCTGTCATGCCTCCAAAACCTGACAGTATGCGGCTGCCAAGTTTGAACCCAGCAGATGAGTGCTTCCTCTCCAGGCTGTCTGAGGAGGAGTTTCAGCAGCTCTGTATACCGGTCCGATGGTTTTTGGACTCAAGCTCCTACACCCTGTGGGAGAGGTGGGTTGTCACGAACAGACTGTTTAATGTGTTTATCAGTCTACCTGAACTGTGTGGTACCCCTGGTATGGGGGAGGTCCTGGACGCAGTGCTGGAAGTCATGGAGTGGTTGAGGCCGCTCGTCCATTCTGGTGCTGTCGGTCCTCCTACACCAACCCCTTATAACCCCTTAGAACATCTCACCCCCTTAGACCACCTCAACCAGTCAGACACTGTGGACTCTGTTCCAGCATGTTTACCTTCACCTGCCTGCTCTGCTTCACCCTCACTGTCTGCACGCCGCCGCCGCCGCCAGAGAGGTCCTGCTGACCCAGCCTCGGTCCACGTGGCTGATTCGTCCACAGCCGGTCCTGAGCCTGTAGCCGGTCTTGAGCCTGCGGCTCCAGTGTCTACAGAGGGTGTAGTCTCCATAGTTCCCTCAGTGTCTCCAGCTTCCACAGCGGGCAACCTTTCCCCAACTGCTATGGATGGTGCTGTACCTCCAGAACCGGCTTCCACGCCGGCACCCAGACTGTCGCCTGCAGACTCGACGGTGGTCTCCTCGCCTGCAGACTCGACGGTGGTCTCCTCGCCTGCAGACTCGACGGTGGTCTCCTCGCCTGCAGACTCGACGGTGGTCTCCTCGCCTGCAGACTCGACGGTGGTCTCCTCGTCTGCAGACTCGACGGTGGTCTCCTCGTCTGCAGACTCGACGGTGGTCTCATCGCTCGCAGTCTCGTCTCCTGGTCCTGGCTCAGCTCCAGAACCACCGGCTCCAGAGGGCGCTACCGTCCTGTCCACGTCTTCGGGGGGTCCCGACGCCTCCACGTCTTCGGGGGGTCCCGACGCCTCCACGTCTTCGGGGGGTCCCGACGCCTCCACGTCTTCGGGGGGTCCCGACGCCTCCACGTCTTCGGGGGGTCCCGACGCCTCCACGTCTTCGGGGGGTCTCTCGCCTCCAGAGGGTCTCTCGCCTCCAGAGGGTCTCTCGCCTCCAGAGGGTCTCTCGCCTCCAGAGGGTCTCTCAACGTCGCCTCCAGAGGGTCTCTCGTCTCCAGAGGGTCTCTCTCTCGTCTCCAGAGGGTCCCAGCGCCGCAGACGCCTCGACCTCTACGGAGGGTCCCAGCGCCTCTCGCCTCCAGAGGGTCTCTCTCTCGTCTCCAGAGGGTCTCTCGTCTCCAGAGGGTCTCTCTCTCGTCTCCAGAGGGTCCCAGCGCCGCAGACGCCTCGACCTCTACGGAGGGTCCCAGCGCCGCAGACGCCTCGCAACGCTCGACGTCTCGACGACGACATCGGGGATGTCGCAACGCAGGGTCCCAGCGCCGCAGACGCCTCGACCTCTACGGAGGGTCCCAGCGCCGCAGACGCCTCGTAACGCTCGACGCTCGACATCGGGGATGTCGCAACGCTCGACGTCTCGACGCTCGACATCGGGGATGTCGCAACGCTCGACGTCTCGACGCTCGACATCGGGGATGTCGCAACGCTCGACGTCTCGACGCTCGACATCGGGGATGTCGCAACGCTCGACGTCTCGACGCTCGACATCGGGGATGTCGCAACGCTCGACGTCTCGACGCTCGACATCGGGGATGTCGCAACGCTCGACGTCTCGACGCTCGACATCGGGGATGTCGCAACGCTCGACGTCTCGACGCTCGACATCGGGGATGTCGACGTCTCGACGCTCGACATCGGGGATGTCGCAACGCTCGACGTCTCGACGCTCGACATCGGGGATGTCGCAACGCTCGACGTCTCGACGCTCGACATCGGGGATGTCGACGTCTCGACGCTCGACATCGGATGTCGACGTCTCGACGCTCGACATCATCGGGGATGTCGCAACGCTCGACGACGACGTCGGAGATGTCGCAACGCTCGACGACGACGTCGGAGACGTCGTAACGCTCGACGACGACGTCGGAGACGTCGCAACGCTCGACGACGACGTCGGAGACGTCGCAACGCTCGACGACGACGTCGGAGACGTCGCAACGCTCGACGACGACGTCGGAGACGTCGCAACGCTCGACGACGACGTCGGAGACGTCGCAACGCTCGACGACGACGTCGGAGACGTCGCAACGCTCGACGACGACGTCGGAGACGTCGCAACTCTCGACGACGACGACGGAGACGTTGCAACGCTCGATGACGACGTCGGAGACGTCGCAACGCTCGACGTCGTCTGAGACGTCTTGCCGCCACCGACGGCCATCTCGAGCCCTCCCGGTCGACCGCCCGACCGGCTCCTGCCTGATGGGCGACCTCCCGGTCGACCGCCCGACCGGCTCCTGCCTGATGGCCGGTCTGCCGTCTGCCCTATCGTTTTTTTGGTTTTGTTTGCCCCTTGTCCTTGTGTCGTCCTTCCTTGCTGTTGCCTCCCTCCGTCCGCCCTGGTTTTTTGGGTGTTATTTCTTGGACACCTGGGGGTGTCCTTGAGAGGGGGGTACTGTGAGGATGGAACCATGGCACTACTATAAGGACCATGGCACCATCTAGTGGACATTTGTTGTTCTTGTCTGTTGTTCCTGTCTGTTCCCCTTATAATTAGTTTCCCTCCTGATTTTACTACTCTTAGTTGTATCCTCTAGTCATCCTAGTGTACTTCATGTTTCAGGTAGTTTCCTGATTTTACTACTCTTAGTTGTATCCTCTAGTCATCCTAGTGTACTTCATGTTTCAGGTAGTTTCCCAGTATTTGCTTTTAGTTAAACCTTTTAGTTTTAGCTTCTAGTTTTAGTCTTGTTCTGTGTTTAGGTTAACCTCCAGTTTCTGTCTATTTAGTCTCTGTTTATTTACTATTAGTTTAACCGTTCTGTCTCTTAGTTGTAAACCTCCAGGTTAGTCTCTTATTTTCTATTAGCTTAAACCTCCAGTCTTCAAGTTTATTTCATGTTTTAGGTTTAGTCTTCCCAGTCCTGCTCTGTGTGTCTAGTTAATTGTCCCCAGGTGTTTGATTTTTGTCTTGTCTGTGAGTGTGTGTATATAAGCCCTGTTCTGTGTCTCAGTAAGTGCAGCCGCATCGTTTGGTATCCCTCGTGTTTCTCTGGTCTCTGATTCAACTCCCATGTAAGTGTTTTTTGCTACACAGACTGCCTTATATGTTTTGTTAACATTAAATACTCCTCCTTTGAAACTCCTGACTCCCTGTGAGAGTTCTTGTCTGCACTTGGGTTCTGTCATGCCTCCAAAACCTGACAGTTAGGTGAAGGATATGGTGTCAGGTCATTTTAGCTTCATGTATAAGTAGTCTAATACTACAGTAAAGTTGGAGTTTAACCTCAACAATGACATAATTTCATCCATATTTTGACATTGTGATGTGATGTAAACATTATTCAGCTTACAGGAATTACATTGTAGTAATATATATATATATATATATATATATATATATATATATATATATATATATATATATATATATATATATATATATATATATATATATATACAGGTAACCCCCGACCTACGACCCCATCGACCTGCGAACCACGGGACCTACGAACATATCATATTTAATAAAAATATGAATTTAAAAAAAAAAAAAAAATTTTTTTTTTTTTTTTTTTTGTGTTTAAATGTTCTTAATTTCATGTGTACATCACTTTGTTGCAGCTCTGGTTGTTTTAAAGGCTTTATAAATAATAATTATGATAAAAAAGATCATTTCTGATCATTTTTGAGCAATTTTTGAGCAATCTTGGGCAACAGGAAGTAGGTCTTCAGTTTACACGGTCACAAATTAATGTAGAACACCGGACGCTATTTTAGGTTCAGTCACTGGGGTCTCCGGTCACAAATTAATGTAGAACACCGGACGCCATCTTAGGTTAGCTGCCGAGAGCCGGACGAAGACTGGTGACCAGGATGGCTTCATATGGATTAATTACTAGCTGGAAACGTCTCTGTGAACTTTGTGGATGTCTCAGGCAGCAGCGGATTTATCGCCGATCGTGCCAGGCCGCCGTGCGAACACCTCCGGCCGGCCTGGCTACACCTCCGGCCTGGCTAGCTCCAGAGCTAACACTGGAGCTAACACGGGAGCCGGCCTTTTGAACACTGGTGACCAGGATCGCATCATATGGATTAATTACTAGCTGGAATAGCTCTGTGGACGTCTCAGGCTGGAGCAGCGGCTGGAGCAGCAGCTGCAGATTGATCGCGCCGCCGCTCCAACACTAGCTCATGGCTTGGCTAGCAGAAGCTAGCCAGCTAGCTAACACAGGTCTGGAGCAGCTGCGGTGGCTTGCCGGCCCCCGCGCTGCTTGGCCCGAAAACAATCAACGCATGGCAACCTATGTCGGCTTTGACCATCTCAAAGTAAGAAAATATATTTTTATTTATTCTGTAAATGTGAATAGCAATGTTTAACATTACAGTACACTACTTTACATGCTTAAATGTGTGCGCGCGCTCCGTTAGCATGATAAATAAAGGTTGAATGAATGAATGAATGAATAATTTTTTTTTTTTAATATAATTTTCACCCCCTACCTACGAACGGATCGAGCTGCGAACGGTTCTTAGGTCCCAAACTCGTTCGTAGGTCGGGGGTTCCCTGTATATATATATATATATATATATATATATATATATATATATATATATATATATATATATATATATATATATATATATATATATATATATATATAAAAGGCATGTAACGGTACTAGTGGGTGTACCGAACCGTTTCGGTACGTCACGTTCGGTTCGGTCCACCTACGTACCGTTTCGGTTATTTTTTTCACTCATTGAACGTTAATATATGCGCCGCGGAACAAAATTTCCTGGGCGCGTTTCAGCACGGAGCTATTATCGCACAGCATGCGCAGCTCGCGCAGCCCTTAGCCGTTAGCTTCTCACTGTGGTCTCCTGTTTGGGAACGTTTCTTGTTAAAAGACGAGCACGCACATCCAAAGCTGTGTGTGTGGACGTTGTTTCATGAAGGCTTTGCAGCAGACAACACGTCTCACGTGAACGCGCTTGAAACTACGTCATCGGAATGTGAACGAAGAAAAAGCAGCTTGCAAAAGCGCTAACAACAACAGCTGCATTTAAACTACTTTTATCAGGTAAATTAGAATCAGTCCAGAGCAATAACACAAACTATGAGTTTTTAAATCTCTGTCTGAATGTTGTTATTATGCGCAGGCTTTAAAGTTACGCTACGAGACATCCATCACTCAAAAAGTGCAGAACTTTATGAAAAAACTAAAACTGATATTGTCAACAAGCTCTGGCTGATTAAAGCCCTAATGATGAGTGAGAGATTCAACCGTTCAAGAAGAGGTATTGTTCTTTTATTATTATTATCTAAATAATCTTTTTTATTCAAAATCATAGTCTTATTAACTTGGTTTATTTTATTATTTTTTTGTACTGTATTTTATTTCCAGTGTAGGACAGAGGTAGCTGCTCTCTCCTTCCACTTCAGGGACAGACATCCACCAGAGATCACCTGCAGCTAAGAAGTGTGTGATGACTGAACTGAACTGAACTCTGAACTTTTCCAGGGACCTGTCCCACCAAGAAGAGGTTGTGAGTACAGTAATGAGGACAAATACAGCCACACTGATGCTACTGGACAAAAACTTGATTAGTTAGATTGTAAACAGTCTGTTGCTGCTTATTGTTCTGACTGTTATTGTATTTATTAAGATTTTTATTATTGTTAAAATAGTTTTATTGTAGAGTGCTGTTTATTTAAAATATCATCCAAATGGGTCACTTTTATTTATTACTACAATACTGTACAGTACAAACGTATTTTTGGCATATTTTCAAAATAAACATTTTGTAAGTCTTTATTTTGTCCTTTTTTTTGTACCGAAAAATAAACCGAACCGAGCCCTCCTTGTAGTTGAACCGAACCGAAAAGTGATTTTAGCGTAAAGTTACACCCCTAATATATATATATATATATACAGGTAGTCCCCGATTTACGAGCGCTCTGATCTGCGAGGTTCCAGACTTACGAGCTGCACATTTTTGGAAAAAACGAAAAAAATACTGAGTTTTCATGTGTTTTTTCACTTCAGTTAGCAAGTTAAGCATATAAACACACGTTTCCGATCATTTTTATGCACTCAAAAGTAGTTTTTAGATGAAAATAGAGTGTTTTTAGGTGCGCTAGCGAAAACCGTTCCAATTTACGAGCGGATTTCCGGATTTACGAGCGAAATGGCGGCCGTTCCAAATTACGAGATTTCCGGTTTACGAGCGCCTCGTTGTGACGGATCTCGCTCGTAAATCGGGGACTACCTGTATACCGTATTCTCCGGCTTATAAGTCGCACCGGAGTATAAGTCGCACCAGTCCAATAATAATAATAATAATAATAATAATAATAATAATAATAATGAATTCAATTTATAATGCACTTTTCATTAATAAAAATCTCAAAGTGCTACAAAGTGTAACAAAGCAAAGATCAAAGTAAAACAAGTGATAAAATCAAATAAAATCAATAATAATATCAACTAAGATCAAAGATAAAATCATGTGGATGCAGATTAGGCTTGCTTAAAAAAAAAAGATAAAATCAAGTAAAATCAATAATGATATCAGCTAAGATCAAAGATAAAATCATGTGGAGGCAGAATAGGCTTGCTTAAAAAGAAAAGTCTTTATGCTGCTTTTAAAGTCAACCAGTGACTGTGGAGCTCTCAGGTCGTCAGGGAGGGAGTTCCACAGGCGGGGGGCAGCCACACAGAATGCTCGGTCTCCCATGGTCCTCAATTTGGTCCGAGGAATATGAAGGAAATTACTGTTCTGTGATCGTAGAGACCGGGTGGATGAATATGGTGCAAGAATGTCCTTTAGATAGTCAGGTGAAGTGCCGTGCAAGCATTGATGGGTAATGAGAGCAGTTTTGTACTGAATTCTGTAGGTGACAGGAAGCCAATGGAGGTTATGGAGAATGGGTGTAATATGTTCAAATTTACGAACTCTCAACAGAATCCTTGCTGCACTGTTTTGAATGTATTGAAGTTTCTGAAGGTTTTTGCCAGGGATACCAATAAACAGGGAGTTGCAGTAGTCGAGCCTGGAGGAGACAAAGGCATGGACGAGTTTCTCAGCATCAGGAAAAGTCAGAGATGGGCGAAGTCTGGAGATGTTTCGAAGATGGAAGAAGCAGGTTTTAAACAGATGCTTAATGTGATTTTCAAATGTAAGATGAGAGTCCATTTTTATTCCAAGATTTGTAACAGAGGTGGAGAGGGGGATGTCTTGACCAGAGAAGGAGATTGTTGTTAAAGTTGATGTTTGTATCTGGTGAGGGGTGCCAATCAATATGGCCTCAGTCTTCGAGCAGTTTAATTGAAGAAAGTTCTGATTCATCCATGCCTTTATTTCCTCCAGGCAGGCAGAGAGAGCAGTGAGTGAAGATGGAGATAGGGATGATGATGATGCTCCAGTCCTGATGTAAAGCTGTGTGTCGTCGGCATAGCAGTGAAAAGAAATGTTGAACTGATTAATAATTTTACCCAAAGGCAGCATGTAGAGGGAAAACAGCAGGGGCCCCAGAACTGAACCCTGAGGTTATTATGCACCCAATTATGTACAATAAAGTGGAAAAATCATATAAGTCGCACCGGCGTATAAGTCGCACCTCACGGCACAAAACGAGCACGCGCAGCAACAACAGACCTGCAATGCAGCAAACAGACCTGCATCTCTTTGATCTTTAAAGATAAACACCTAAAAAATATATTTTTGTTAGCTGACATTACAGTGAAAGTGTGTCTCAGTTTAACTTTTCTTGACAAATGCACTTTGACGGTTAAAAACCGTTACATTAAGTGACCATTTTTTGACCAAAGTGAAAAAAACCAAAATATCCACGTATAAGTGGCGCCGGCCTATAAGTCGCAGGGCTTGGAAATGTAGGCAAAAAGGTGCGACTTATAGGCCGGAGAATACGGTATATATATATATATGTATATATATATATATGTATATATATATTTATAAGTATATATATATATTATATATATACAGGTAGTCCCCGACTTACGAGCGAGTTCCGTTACAACGAGGCGCTCGTAACATGGAAATCTCGTAATTTGGAACGGCCGCCACGTGTCTCGTAAGTCCGGAATTTCGCTCGTAAGTTGGAACGGTTTTGCTAGCGCGACTACAAACACTCGTTTTTCATCGAAAAACTGCTTATGAGTGCATAAAAATGATCGGAAACGTGTGTCCACATGTTTAGCTAACGAACTGTGGTGAAAAAACACAGAAAAACTCAGTATTTTTTGCGTTTTTTCCAAAAATTTGCCAGCTCGTAAGTCCGGACCTCGTAAGT